>KV751335.1:5209562-5255164 GCA_001698575.1 Mola mola
TACATCCTCATTCTTGTATCAGGAATAATTAGGGCAATTAATTCAGGTGGATACCCAGTACAACATATGTGTTTTCAGACTGGGTGCAGAAAAAGCTCTGTCACCCAACCCTGTGTAGGTTGGGAGATGACCCAAATTAAAGCATGTTTCCTCCCCACCCATCGCTCCTCCTTCTTCTTCAGATCCCCCTCTCCACATGCCAGCCTCCCACCCACCACCACTACCCACACTGTCATCCTCCACCTCCCCTTCCGGTGCCATGCCAGACTTCTCACAACAATGCCAGAGAACCCCTGCCAATGGCAGCAGCTCCTTAATGAAATAGTAATTGCGACTGTGACATGCATGCATCAGTTGCCTTCCTGTACTGTTCAGTTTCATTGCACAATACAGAGACTGTGTCTGCTGAGCTCCAGGTCTCTAATTTCATTAATGCTCAGTGTTTCACTTCCTCGTATGGTTTGTTTTCATTACAGCCGTACATTAGCAATGATTGCTGTACCAAGCTTGTTACCTTATTGTTCATAGTCTTAATATCTAAAGAAGTGCTATGTAAAGAGCTGCATGTACCGTTTTACCGACTTATACTTGCTGATAAAAATGCATGAAGTACATTGACTATTCCCTAAAGAAGGTGCGTAACAAGATTTTTGTGTGGTGGCAGTAACAGCTACTCAGTGAGGCACCAGAGTGAGGAATATTTGAGATCAATATATCATTTATTTCCCTGTGAGTCCATAATGGGCCCGCAATCGTATGCCCCATTATTGGACACAAGGGCCTAGACTGCTGACCAATTCTATCTAATGAAAACAAATGTACTGGCAGGCTGAAGAACAGAAATACACTGCAACACAGTTCCGCTGTCACTTGGTATGAGGACCGTGGCCCTGCTCTATGCAGAGCGACGGGCCAGCTCAAGTGTGTCATTACCTGTGGGCAGAGAGAGGGAAAGCCAAAAAGTGTCCTCACAGAAGACCTCTCCTCTCAGGAGAAAAAAAACAGATTACAGTCATTTCATGTAACTGCAGCAAATAGCACATTGCAATATTGCAATTAACATCCATCTCTTGATGTACCTGCATTCTCATTTGTTACAACAATAAAAATTCTGGACATGATGTCGGGATGCTTCAGTGATAGTGTCTTTGTTAGCTCCTTCATCAGGGCAAAAATGAGAACAGGCCTATTATTCCCAAAGTGCCCATGCTGATCTAACATCAGTTTTAGCTTTAGATCAGGCTGAAAATGGAAGAAAAACAAGGACATATTTAGTGATCCGGGATCAGCACACCTCCTGTGAGAGGTGTTTGATGAACTCGGCTACAGATTATATTAGAGGTCTCACACTGATGATTGTAATCCATCATCTTGTAAGCAACGGGAATTTCTGACAATTTGGTTCCAGCAACTCTGTCACAGTCTGTGGCTTTTAGTTTTTCATAGTTGCACAGCTACGAACAGTATAAAGAAGTACAAATGAGAGCCCATGAAGTGCCTTGTTTTCTAAAACTTGTGATTTTTATTTGTGAACTTGACAGAGAATGAAAATACATCCTTCTGCATTATAAAATGCCTTTTTTTGTTTCTTTCTTTTTGTTTCGTCGTTTCACCTTTTGCCTTTCCACCGCAGGCAAAGCAAAACATGTGGCGGTTCCTTCATCAACTAAACTCGGAGATAAAACGTGCATAAAACTCGATGTTTTGTGAATGTCTCACCACTCTATTCCAGTTTGTGCGACAACAACTTCTTTGAACTTGATTTTTTCCCCCCACGGTGCAGCTACTGTGCAGAAGCAAATCTTCTGACTGGGCACAGAGGGAACGAGCTGATCAGCCTCTCAACACAAATCTTTTTGTGTTTGTTATTCGTGTCACATTTCTGTCAGGCGTGGCAGATCATCAAGCTGAAATAATGAGGCCACATTCCATGATTAGTGTCAAAACTCTTTAGATATTCATGTGGTAATAAACTGTTTCTTTTGTCAACTAGTTGGTTCTTTTGATTATATTACCAAAAGATCCTTTTACCATTTTTGTTTTTCACATTTTGATGGCACAGTAAAATATGGCTAAGATTAATACTTTTTGTTTGTTTGTTTGTTTTTTTATTTCTTTTAAGAACGCTTAATAAAAAATGAAAAAAAAGCATGCAAATTGTAAAAGTATCAGGATCAGAACCAGACTGGACTCAAACAGCAGACTCGGACACGGGGAAAAGTCAGTATCATTTAATCAGAACTAGGTGGGTACATGAAAAGGCAAAGCACGGGCACAGGCAAAGGTTTCCACATGGGCAGGCTAGATCTCTGGTCAAAAGTACAAACAGGTCTAAACACGAGGAGATTGCTGGACCGCTGTCACAATGGAACAAGACGGTCTGGCACAAGATCGTGGGAGAACGCAGCTTATACACACGAGGGACTAAGGACTAACAACACACAGGTGTGTAAGACTCAAAGGCGGTAAACACCTCACAAGAAGTCGAGGATAAGACCAAGCCATTACCAAAATAAAACAGGAAACAGAAAACTCACTACACAGAGAATCGACTGACTAATCGATCCTGAAAAAAAAGTTGAAATCACCAATTCACCAGACCAGTTACATTTATATGGGGTTGGTTAGTTAGTGGTATTGGTGGTAATTTTTTGCTGTTAAAAAAGATTTAATCTTTATGCACTTGTTTGGTATATAACACACACTAAATGACCTGAAATAATGCAATTTGACGGATAAATTAAAGCATTTTAAAGGAAATCTTACTCCCCCTCTGCAGTTTGAATATTGTGTACATGTTGTGCAAATGCAATATGATTATTAAAATCACATTATAATGCTGAGAATTTATTATTTTTATTTGTTTTTATCATTATTTATTTATTTATTTATTTGCCTCAAATACACATCTAGTGCTCAAAATAAAAAAATAAAGTGCAGCTTTGGGATGAACTCTTTATATGCTGCACTGCACAGACAACAACTTGACAGTTGGTTTCAAAGAACATCTTAGCACCTGAAGGGAGGTGTGCAAGGAAGGGGAGAATAACAAAAGTGGTTCAGTCATGCACATCACAATGTTCTTGTTTTTATTAATCCCTACTGTACAACTGCACGGCACTTAAAACAGGCTTTTGCTCGTACCCATCCAACCACATCACAGTCTGCTCTTGTTTGTTGTGTCATTCTTAGAAACAGACATTTGCCCAAACAAGTGACAGTAATACTCCTTAAAATGCAAATGGGCAAGTCGAGTTTAGTGTTTTTCTCAGCGAAGAGACTAAGTGGTTTCACATGAGGTTGTGGGTGAAGGAGAGGGGACTCACTGGGCCACTGCTGGCCTGAAAACTGGCATGAAATAGCCTTCGTTTGCAGTAGGTGGCCTTGTGTCAGTTGTAGCTATACCTGGCCTCCACTGCGTCTGATTTGACATCGCCAAATTGCGATTGCCTCAGAGTGACACAGAGCCTGGCCATTCGTTGGTTGGCTGCACTGCATGGGTTCAGGACACTGCCAGAACAATTAACCCAGACATTTTACAATTTCACTGAATTTATACAATTTAACTCTGTGTGTGTCCTGTTCCAAAAATGGATTTGAATAGCATCCCTTCATTTTGGTGCACGCGTCACATTAAAACCTAATTAACTCTCCATCCACAATCATGAGAAGTGCAATGTGAGTCGAATACCGATAACTCACAGTAGGGAGTGATTTACAGAGTGCAGTGGGGTGCGCTAAAATTAGCCTAATTTAAATAATTGACATTATACATGCTGCGTTGAATGAATATTAAATAATTAAATAACACCTCCAGATCATAGCTTGGGCTTCTCATTAGATGGCAAGCTGTGCAACTCCACGTTTCGGCATGAAAGTCAAGTGAAGCAATTGCAATAATTACAGCATCAAGAAAGTGCGCGTGCACATCAGGAGGGGTCAGGGTTTTAGGGAAGGCAATGAGGAGGGAGGTGCCGGCTGTCTACAGGTACCTCTGATTAAGGGTAATCTGGGCGGCCCTCCCCTTTCTTATCTCTGCGCTAAACCTACTTCCTTCCGATGCCTTGAGCTCCTTGGCAGCCTGGCATAATGAGCTCCACACTGGATCCGCTGCAGGACAGTCCTTAAAGAGCCATAATGAGCACTCCAGTGTACCAATTCATGCTCCCCAATCCTGCCTCCCCACAGACACGGGGTGGGCATGAGTTTTCCACCAAGGCCTCCCCAGCGTCCGGCCCCCTCTACTTCAGCTCCATTTTTCAGGTAAGGGCTTCCCCTCTGGGTTCTGTGTGAAGTTCTTGCGTGTGTGGTAAGAGGGATGGCCCAGAGCCCAGGCTTGGCATCAATCACTTCGCATCGGGAGCAAGGTCAAAGGCAGAGGCTGCGATAGGGATTGAGTCGCAGCAAAGATAGAGGAGAGGCACGGGACACCGGGATGGCACACTAAGACAGCTGAAGTTGCTGGGGGAGAAAGGTAAATAATGGTATAGGAATGGAGAGGGTGAGTGAAAGGAGCAATGAAAGATAAATTGGATGAGAGAGAGAGTTTCAGGGTGTAATGAGGTCTATGGTGGAGGCGGGTGTCGGAGAGCAAGGTGAGGAGAGAGGGAGGGAGAAAGAGGAGGAGGCGGGCTGTTTTGCCAAACAGTGGTCCCTCTGTTGATGCACAGGTGGATCTGTGTGTTTAAGAAACTGCACTGCTGTGCTTTTGCTCTCTTAAACAACCAGGAGGTGGGTGAGAGGATCGACTGGCCTGACCACAGCGCTGGGCTTTGATGCTGCCTCATGCTGAGGGGAACTGTATTGGATTTGGAGACACTGCCTTTCAAAGAGCAAAAGAGGAAAATGAAACACAGAAAAGACACAGAAAATAGGAATAAAGACAGAAATCAAGGAGAAAAGAAAGAAATACGCTGAGCTTAAATTAACTCCTACATGTTAGTTTGCTCCTCTCCATGTATCGTTGTGTGAGGGATTAGCATAACAATTAACATTTTCCACAGGCCTGTATGCAAGGAGCAAGATGGCAATCATGAAAATGGTGTAGCCTTCATTAGGAATATTCACAATCATTAATTGTGGCCATGAGCAATTTTGATGGTTAGAGACGATTCCATCTGTTTCCTGAATTGGTTTCCTTTTGCATTAGAAAGGAAGAACCATTTAGCGGCACATCTTTAGACGTACGCTTGTGGATGCATTTATTTGTTCAAATGCCTGCATGTGTGTGTGTGTGTGTGTTATCCTAGACTCTTGTGAAGTCCAGGAGTAAAAAGACACTCATCATCTTTTATCTATGCTGCATTAATTCTACAGCAGCACTGCACCAGCTGTTGCAGTCATATTCCTGCCTTCTTTTCTCCTCCCAAAAAATGTTTGTATCCTGGTATTTTGTAACTTAAATCCTCTGCTTCTTCAGTGGCAGGTAGTCAGATCACTAGTAGGCAAGCTGGCAAGTGAAGAAAATACATTTTCTTTTCTTTCTTTTTTTTTTTTTTTCCTGAAGAAATACACACTGGGATAGATTAAGAGTGTGGCATAATATACTGATACACATTAGATACAGTAAAATGAGAAACTTTTGCTGGAGCTGGAGGAGCTACATCTGTATCAGAGGATTAGTATGGTGGGCGGGCAGTGTGTCTTATTTTAATTGCTGTGTATTTTAAATGACTTCCCAATGCTCCTCTTCTTAAATACAACCTTTGCAAGGCACAAAACCGTCTTTTCAGAAAACGGTTCCATCTGGGAATAGGGATTACATTATTATTATTATTATCTTGTGAGGGATTAAGGATTTGTCTTAACCAGTGAGTGCCGTCCTGAAAAACATACAAGTAAATCACAACACAGTGTCACAAAGTCTATTGGAGCTAAAGTTTAAAAAAAAAAAAAAAAAAGATTTGATG
This sequence comes from Mola mola, assembly GCA_001698575.1. Lineage (NCBI taxonomy): Eukaryota > Metazoa > Chordata > Actinopteri > Tetraodontiformes > Molidae > Mola > Mola mola. The sequence continues at coordinate 5,215,472 of KV751335.1, forward strand.
ATGAGGAATGGGGTTTGGCAGCAGACCTCAGCTCAGCTATACTGTCCCACTAGTACGCTGCAACTCTTTTGTTGTTGTTGTTGTTGTTGTTGTTGTTCTTTGGTTTGGTTTGTTTTGTTTTTATGGGTTCATCATTCATAAATGACAGCTAAAAGAAATTGAAATAAAGCTGCAAAGAAAGCTTTTGTTTCCACTATCACCATAGTTTGTATTTTTTGGTGCATCATCCCTCATTGTCCAATGAATAAAGGATTCGGAAAAGAGCAATATGTATGTATTTAAACAAACTCAAGTCAAGAATGAGGGGAAATATTCTATTTTCATTAGATTTCGTGTTGAGGACTGCTTCTAAAATGTACACAAAACTGGTATCATTACATGTTTTCACATCTGCCACTTCTGCTTCAGCGGAGTATAAACATAGAGGACACCGTAACAAAGAACTGCCTACAGCCACAATTGACCTTTGGGGTTCTGATCCCTTAATGTGTTTCTCTGTGTTGGTGTTGATAAAGCCTTCCTTTGCCTCTGTCCAAATCTATAAAGCCTTTTTCCAAAGATGCTGGTAATGTGGAGGGAGAGACATAAATATCCGACCCATTTTGTGGTCATAACCTCTGCCTCTGCCATCGATAGGTCTAATGAGTGTTTAGAGGGCCCTGTATGTGCCTGTGTTTTGATGGCAGGCTGATGGTTTGGCATGTCATCCAAAGAGAGGGGTTTGTGTTGAGGGCGTGGGGCTTAAAGCAGACCACAGTTTGTTTGGTCTACCGGGGAGTTTTGCACCGCAAAGAGCAAGCATATCTATTGAAAGCCAATCTCTCGTAAATTTGCAACACCATAAGTTAGCATAATTCATGTATGTCCACCTGAAACAGAAACAAACAAATTTAAAAAATGTCAATATTAACCCGTAATCATAACACCACAGTTATTATGCGAGAAAGGCAGGTGGTGATTGACGGGGCGGCATGATAAGCTGCTTGTTGCACATTGATCAGTGTTCAGCACAAGTTATTGACTATGTCTTTAAGACAGCCTTGCATTGTAAATGACTACACTTTCAGTTTAGTTAACAGACTACATCCCCCAAACCACAATTGTGTCATACAGAGACATAAACTAAAAAAAAAAAAAAAGAAAAGAAAAACGTAAACTGTATTGAATAAATGTCCCAAAAAACATACACTAGTAGACATATTTCTTTGATACTAGGGAGTGAACGTGAGCCTATATGGTGGTGTACGTGGTAATGGGTTCAGTAGTTTTCACTGATTTTAAATTCTGAATTTATTTTTTACTGTAGCTCTGTTTATGAGTGTGTGTGTGCGTACTGTTTAAAATGTATGCTGAATGGTTAAAAGCAAATAAGTAAGCTGCTCTCGTCATGTGACTGATATACCCTGTGTAAGTTACTGTTTATCACAACTGACTGAAATAATAGAATGCAAGTTTATGAAAATATAATACCTGGGTGAGACTCAGAGACTATAAACTATCCTTTGTCATGTTAATGGCCAGTTTGCGGATGATATACACTTGATGTTAAAGTTACATTTAAATAAAGGAGAGGGCCTTATTTTAAGGCTTAACATGTGCATTTACAATATATATATTCTCCTATTCCCACGGGGAGCCATTACCTAATGGATGATTCTGCTAGTTTTTCAATGTGGCACATCGAAATTGAATTTAAAACAACACGTATGCTTCCTATGGTGTGACACTACTCTACTTCGATTTCCATAACAGTAGCCTAAACACACTGCAAGCCCTTCTAATTAATTGAAAAAAAAACAACATACAAAACATTTAAGAAATATATCTTTTAATTGTGAGACCACTCATTTATATTTCCCACCAAAAAATCAAAAAATGACTTACATAAATGTATGACTATAAATGAACTTCACTCAGGGGGAGTATTGGGATTCATAGGGAGGAGTCAGCTCAGAAGTGTCAGGAGTGAATTGTGACTAAAAAGTAGCAGCAAAAGTGAGACCTGCAATGTTGTTTGGTTTGGAGACGGTGGCGCTGACCAAAAGACACCCTACAGAGCTAGAGGTGGCAGAGTTAAAGATGTTGAGATTCTCTTTGGGAATGAAGAAGATGGACAGGATTAGGAATGAGCACATCAGAGGGACAGCACAGGTCGGACGTTTTGGAGGCCAGACTCAGATGGTTTGGTCATGTTCAGAGTTGGACAGTGGATATATCGGTAGAAAGATGCTCAAGATGGAGCTACCAGGCAGAGGAAGACCAAAGAGGAGATTTATGGATGTGTTTAGAGAGGATATGCATTTAAGTGGTGTGAGAGAAGAAGAGGCAGAGGACAGGGAAAGATGATGAAGAAGAACTATTAGTTACCTACCACCTGCCTTTTACAGTGGGGGCTCAGCCACCTACTGCTGTTTGGCCAGAAAAAAAGAACTCTCCAGTGAGGTGAAGTGAGAAACCACTTACTCCTGCTTTGTATGACAGCTCTGCCTCTAAAAAAAGTTTGTATAGCTAAAACCCCAAAATACCAATATGTCCTGGTTCATGTGTGGCTATAACTCTCCAGACTGGTGGGGTTGGGTTCCTCTTGGGCTTTGCCTGCAAGTAGTGTGGAACACATGCTTGGCACAACCACCGTGCCATAGGGGAATGGCACACAGCTGGTTGGACTGGGCTCTGGCCTTAATCGCCCATGTCTCTGCCAATAGCAGTCAAGGAGCAGTCACACATGTTAACTGTGCTCATATAAGGGAAAACTGATTGGAAACTTCCAATTTCATTCCCAATTAAATGAGGAATCAAACTTAGACAGATTTCACTTTTTGGGGGTTATTGGCAGCAATGTCTAATGAGAGAAAGCCCGGGTTCAGCAACCTGCTGTTTTCATGCAGACAAATGAGTAGATTGTTAGGTGTGGAATAGTTGGTGATCAGCTATGTATGTGCTAAAGATTTGTGAGTGACTGCAAGCAGCTCTGTTGAGAAAACAATAGACAATAAAGAGCAAATACATATTTCTAAAATACATTTTGAAAATTTTCCAAACAATGTTTTGTTCCTCACATGCGCCGATTTGCATCAATTGACCAGTGACCTCCTAGGTACTTCTCTCAAAAGAGGCAGTAAAATGAGAAGTCACAGAGTGGATTTGCTAATGCATGGCAAATGGTACTGGACAATTTAACCTGATCAGATGGTGTTTGTTGTCATTTATCAAAATAAAGTTTTGCCTCGCTGGGAGAAGCAGTCAATAACACTGTGCAGCTAATGTAATTTTGAATACACTTAATGCTCTGCTCACCCAACTAGAGGGAGAACAGCAGCAGTAAATTGGCTGACTGTTGCTGATAAGCTTAACACTGAAGCAGCATGCGAGCGTTTGAATGAACACGTTAATAGTTGTTCAAACCAGGTATAATGAAGTGACGACGGCAGCGTGGCGTTGACTCTTGCTCAGAAGAGGATCGTCTGTCAACGGAAGAAAGCAACGACTTACAAAGGAGCTCAGCAGAGAAGTAGTAGGCCATCAGAACTTAGATAATTCTGGAATTGTGAAACCAAAAAAGGAAACAGCCTCATTTTAGGATAGCTTTGGCTTTCTATTAAAAAAAAGAGTCTCACACACACAGATGTGTTCAGTCATGCGCAAACACCCATGCTAACACAAACGTCTCTTAATCTTTCATACACACACACACACACACACACACACACACACACACACACACACACACACACACACAAACAATACACAAAGGAGCGCAATGCAGTGAACAAACACAAAGCAAAGTAGATGAGCCCCATTCTGTGTCGAATTGAAAGCGTTTGCAAAGCCAGTTCCTCTCGGCCGTAGGGGCGTGCACAAGCGCCTGCCTGGTCCCCCCAGAGTGGCTCGCATAACACTTGGCCTGCTCCCTTGCCACTGCCTGGATCAGAGAGGCCCACTGCTATCATCTAGGCGCTGGCAGCAGTGGAGCAAGGCTTAGAATGACAAATTGGTTAGAGGGAGTGAGTGACGAGAGCAGGCCAAGAAATATACTTTGAAGAGAGAAATGCATTCCGGGTTGTGACAAGCATGCCACATTATATGGTCAACTACACAAGTCTGACTTCTACCATGTGGATTGATCCGGATCCCAAAGACACTAAAATAAGGCGAGGCGCTCTCGCCAAGACAATGCCAAAGTATTTATCTCAGAAAGTCACCCAAATAGTACTGGATTAGAGAGATTTTCAGCAGTCTCTCTTCTCATGGCCTCAATTTGTATGATGCTGCTTGTCCTTTCCAAACTATCCCAAACGACGATTTTGTGTTTTCCTACTGGCCCGGGCCCCGCTCTGACAGTGTTGTAATCATCACACATATACAATATATGTAAAGTAATCCAATGACACCGCTGTCCTTATAAACCGGGAGATAAGTCATTTGAAACAATTACAAGGATTAATCGGCAAGTCTCGACATTGTTTTCATAATAATACTATTGATTCCAGTGGAGCTTAATTCACTATTTCAACAAACCGTGATTACATTTAGCTGGTTTTCTGCTTTTGGGATAGAAAAGAAACACTACTATGTACGTGTGCTTGTATTTATTTTAATTTGGTGTATAGACAGTATAGACCTGTGGCTTTTGTCAGAGTTAAAATGCTTAAAAAATAAACCAAGCCTTCTCTTTCCTTATCTGAAGAAACTGTAGCTGATAGCACTGAGTCATAATGGAAAAAGCTTGAAGCTGAGAGAAAATTTAAAGTGTGTGAAGCAGTGTTTTTGGCACTTACACTTTTGTTAAACCACTAAACAGACCTCAAACGTATAAAGGTACACAGCAGTGGTAACAATCAACAGTGTCATACTAAAAAAAATTGCACTTATCAGGTTTGTGGAAACACATTTTTCTAATGTATAACCAACGCAGTTGAGTAAAAAATCAAAAAATATTAAGTATTGTCAACATATTTTAGACTAAGCCTGCATCATATGAAATCCGGCTCTGGTTAATCCACAACATTATTGCGTTTGTCACAACAGTCCACAGCACAGGTGGCTGACAAAATCACACGGAAGTAAGAGAAAGAGGAAAAAAAAAAAATCCTTTGAATGATGGTAGTAAGTGTGGCTGCTCATTGTTGGAAGAGCATTGGATTCAAAACTACATGAAGAAAATAAAAAGCACATGATATGTTTTATAAAGTATATTCAAATATGATACAATATGATACAATATGTATATAATATAACATGAATATGTACACGCAGTTTATATTTAATTTCTGTATATATAGAGAAGAAATTGAAGGAATTTAATAAAAGTCTTTTTTTTTTGTGAAATGAAAATAATGGCAATCTTGACATGCATATTTGTAGATTTATATTCTCAGAGATGGCTCATAAGCCTGATAAGTGACTGATAAGTTTAGTCCACCCTAAGCGGTAAGTTTAGTGTTGATTACGTTGCTTCAAATAGAAATGTTGATGCAAAGAAACTGAAAATTCTTAGACACTGGGCCTTCAAAAACAAGGTCACCTCGGCTGCATACAGTCAGAAGTCTACCAGTTCACATCCCAGCTCATCACATGCAGATGTTTTGTCAGGCGTTCTTTGGGTCTTATCCTCATACATAATTGGACACTTTAATGTCTTGAGGTGACCTGCAAAGACTCGCACCCTTTGCAACTCTTCCTGACCTACAGAGTCTGAATTACTAGGGTTATGGTTAGGTACCCATGTGGTTGCGATTAGGAAATGACTGGTGACATTTGGTTTCAATCAGGACGTCTTGTTCAATCTGTTGGATGACCGTGTGTCTCACCCTCCACTCCACCCTGATAACTGATGAGCTGAGCATTGATCAAGCGGCACCACTTTAAGAACCTATTGTGTTATATGATCATGTAATCATGAATCATGGTGTTAGGTAATGGCCAGCAAAGTGACATCACTTCATCATTTCATTAAAATAGGTGAAATGTGGCATAATTTGGGTACAAAACATAGTCTTCATCTAACCACCAAAGTTGGAATTTAATTTTAGAGTCCAAATGGACATTTTTGCCTTATATGGAGAAATTCCATCAAGCTATAACCCAAACCCTGAGGCATCAAATTCAAGAGAATTGGGTGGATGCTGGGACAGACACAAAGCCTGAAAGCACCAACTCAGAGGCACTGAAATTCATTAAACCTAACCGCAAAAGGTACTACTGTGCTATTATCATTCTTTTGTCCAGCCTATTTTGTTGAAGTTACTAGTGGCAAGTCCCACTGTATCCAGAATGAGTTTGCTGTAAACACAGAAACTTTGTAAGTAGTAATTACAATGTTTTACTGCAGGGTTGTTGGCACCTTGGTCAAAGGCAAGCTGTGTGTGCCTGTAGGATCCCCTCTCATGTAAATCAGTTGCTCTTGTCTTGCCAAAGCAATCATGACATTGCACTGGTGCAATGCAAGGCCTGCAAATAAGCCATGTCAGAAGCACATGCACAAAGTGTTGGACATAATCATCCTCAATTCCTTCTCTGAGCAAACCGTGGAACTGTATCAGTTGGCATCTATCAAATTTAGTTTGAAGTTGGAGAGTATTTTACTTTTGTTGTCAAATTGCTTTGCAAATGAGGCCCACCCTGGAACAATTTCAAAGAGCTTGTGGTATATGTATAGCTGCCTTCAGGCACTAGTTTCTGAACCTTCATCATTCTGTATGCGTATGCACAGTACCGTACTAAGCTTGCATGGAGGACTGGATAAACATGCCAAGCTGGGAGGAAGATGGAAAGCAGCATGCTTATGCCTTGTCAGCCTGTCTGTATGTTGTTTCTGTGTTCCCCAGCCTGACTGACATCATCTATCTAATAACATGGCAGGTAGACAGTTTGAAAGCCTTGTCGGATTTTACCCATTAAAATGATATTCAATCACTTTTTGATGGACTTTTTTTGCTCCAAGCTCCGCCTTATAATGATTCAAAGCACGAATGCCATTCACATTGAAATGCTACGTTGCTTGAAGCCAGATCACAATAATTGTTTTGATATGTCCTATTTTTTTTTTTTCCCCCTCCCTTGGCAATGACATTAATAGGAGGTGATCGTACAATGAGAATAAAGCGCATTTTTTTTTTGAGGTTTGCTGACTAAATTTGAGCCACAGATCCCCTGGCTCACAGTTATAGGGTTTTAGTCTGGGCATCATGGAAAAGGCATTGCAACCAAGTGTTGCACATATTGCGTGTCCTTTTGATCGCATGTCTGAGTCAACCACTAAATAATATTAATGCAGGGACTAAAACACTGCAAAATACCCCTAGGCTTAGAAATTGCTAATGACCAGTAGCGGGGTGCAGTTGGCAACATGTTGGAGGGGGTTGAGACAACCGAAGCCATACTTCCAGTTTATAAAGGAAATCTATGTTCACCATCTTCATATTTATAACATCTGTTCCACTGAAAAGATTCAATGTACAATGCGAGTAATTCAACATGGACTGAAAACAATCATTCGTGGCTTTCTCAAAAAAATTCTCGTGTGATATGAATATACATCATTTTCTTATGCCACAAAAGTTTAACTTCATCAACTTCTATGAGAGGCAACTTCATCTTATGAATCACTCGAGTCTGGTACCTTTGTTTTTCCTTTCACTCTCTACTTTTGCTCACTGTCATGAGGTCCTCTTGTGCAGCAGAAAAAAAAATCGAGCAAATGGAAATCCATGAAGAGCAATAGAGACAGAAGGCATGGAAAAGGGAATTTATTTGGTGCTATGTGCTGTGGATCAAAAACATGGCAGTCACATGATCAAAGGCATTTGATAATCCTTGAACTACATTGCTCCTTTAATCCTGGGGTTGGGGTGGGGGGCAGTGCAAGAATGGCAGTAACTAGTCGCTGGAAATGCATTTTTGCTAAATGTAGTGGGCACGTTGGAGGGAGATGGTGAGGGCAACAGTATAAAGCCTCCTTGTGTGTGCGGAGAATAGGGGCTGAGCTGATTGGGGCTGGAAACACAAATGTGCCACAAGTCCCTGTCCACTCAGCACTGAATAGTTCGTTTGTTTTTTTCATGGGGCTTTGGGAAGTTGGTTTGTTGAATGTGACCAGACTGCAATATTTTAAATCTTGTACATAGAAAGAAAGTGCAAGTTACGCAAATGTCTTAGGCTAAATTCCTTTTTAACAATGGCTCCAAGCTGTACTGGAGTGACTGTGTGTTTTGTGGATTATAATGGTTCTGGTTCTGGTAACGGCAGATCAAATCTATGCTAAATCAGCATGTCTGAGAAGTCTGACAAAGAAAAATGTTTCACTTATCTTGCCATTTCCTCAGAAAATACATTTTGTTGTATTTATTATTATTGTGCTCGCTGTGCCTCATCAAATTAAGACAGCCGTCCTGAGCATTCTGAAACGACAAAATCATCAATATGTGGTGTAATCCAAGGCCCTCTGTTGCAGACATAGTGTTTCCCTATCAGCTGCAAAATGTCCCAGACCAATGGTGATTCAAATTTGTCCCTCTTCCTTATATAAATGTTTTTGTTTTTTTTTTACTTATAGTTTCTGGCCTGAATGCATGATCACCATCATATTTCCATTTCATGCTGAAAAAGCGAAATGAGATTGTAATTAAAAAAGAATGAGGAAAAAATAAATTAATTAATAAAACAACGGTGATCATGGCCTGAGGATATGTTGCTTTGTGTCCAACAAAGGGAAAGGGATTTGGATTATCTATAGTTGGTATCAATTCCAAACAGACCCCATTATTTCTTTGACTGATAAAGCACTGAATCCAAGTAGAGGTTATAGAATATATTACATATTCTATTTTTGTTTATATTGCGTCTTCCACTTCATCTGCTCTTTTAAATTTAAATGGTTGTTGGAGAAGGAAGACACACCACGTTTATTACTTGGAATTATACAATGACGTTATGAAGTTAATAAAAGGAAAATCAGCATTTCTAAATGCTAGTGAGTTTAGCATATTCTGCTTTGGTTCTGTACACTGTTGAGCATCTCTACATGGTGTAGCAGTGGGAGCTGTCAAGTTCACTTATGATGGGAAATGCATAGCAGCTATTTTAAATGTCCCGTTTTCACTATTGTTGCTCCTGATCAACCACCGATGCTGGTACAGGGCGGAATATGCTACTTAAGCAGTAAGCAATATGTAACTGTCAATTTTGAAGGCATGGCTTGAAATCTAGGTCATCCTGCTTTCCCCACCAAATATCATAGCATCTACATACTCATACACAAACACAAATTCAATTTCCCGCTTTCATCCCCAAAGGAAATCGCTCATGTTTATTTGTCAGATCAATTAAAATATCTTGGTTATGTAGCCTACTCAATCTGCAGGGAATATTTTGTCCCTAAATTCAACAGTCCCAGTAAGGCCCATTTATTCATTTATATTTCATGACATGGTGTTTATACAGTGAAAGCCCAGCTGTTTTTTGGGGTTTTTTTTTTTTTTCTCTTTCAGCTGCCTTGGCCAGTGAGGTGTTCTCCTTCTGTGTTGCAATAAAATATAGATGTTAAGGGTCTGGAGAGTTAAGTGTCTCATCTGTCCTGGTGATACCATAAGGCAGCCATTAATATTGTCAGGGAGTCTCAGACATACCACAGGCACATAATTGGACATGAGGGCATAACTAAAAGCACCTGCCTAGAAATCAACAGTACCTTCCCAGGAGGCAGGCCCTTAAACTACCATAGAAGTTTGGAGAGCCCGTCAACTTCCCTGCTGAGTTTGCCTCATTTGTTATTCCTTTTATTTCTTGCTAATTTCAGCTGAAGACATGTTTTTTCTTTTTTTTTTCTTTATGATGGCATTGTGAGTATGCAAATACTTTGCATGCAAGATCTTTGCATAATCACAAGCAGCGTGGCCATCTGTTGTTGGCTTGTTGACTTACCTTGTGTCTGCTTTTTAATGGTGTTTTCTTGTATCTGAGTGATGTATTGTTGTATTAACAATGTGATAATCATTTAACCTAAAAAAAAAAAATGCATCCAGGCGGGTATGCAAAAATTCTGAACATATGTTCAGCAAAATCTTCTGACAAAGAAGGATTTATTATCTTTGCAGAGGGAAGGGAAAACTGGAAAACAAAATAAAATACATCACCATACAACACCATACATACGATAGGATGATATTGTCAAGATAAAGATTTAAATATATGACTGTCAACAGAATCTGAGGTCTTGGATTAGTGGGCGGCAACGACCCCCCTCACGATGGAGAGTCGCTTAACGCCCCTAAAATATATTACAAACATGCTAATGGACAGGACTGGGAAATAAGCTGCAACTTCTGTCACTGAAGATTTGCTGGTAGATGCCCTCCCCTGAAAACATGCCCTCATAATATGTTTTTCTTGTAGAACCAGAGCCAGACAGCAGAGAAGTCTTTTAACTCGCCGCCACCCATTTGTCCACACAAGGTAAGCTCTATGCTCCCCACTCAGGAAAGGAAAAACAAAACATTATGTGAAATAATTGTAGCTATTTCAAGCATTTAGCTTGTTTTTCTTTGTATGTGTATCTTTCAAATTTGCAAATTAGCTTCATAGGATGTCAAGATCTGTCTTGTCCTTTTCAGATGTCTGCTGCTCAACTTTCACAAGAATCTTTGCCAAACAATATGCACTTCCATTTGTCAGTGATCCTAAAAAGGAACATTTCTTTAAAGCATGCATTCATTTGTACTTCCGTCTGCACCTCATTACAAATGAACATTTACTTGAAATGAGGTGAGAAGAACAGATTTATTCAATGCTAATTAGTCCTGTGCATGCACAGCCAAAGTCATCATTTCAATGAGATGATCTCAAGTCATCTTCCCACACTGACTGAGTAACTTTCCGCTTCACTTCCTGTTCCCTCTGCATGTTTCTTGCAAATGTGATAATGTGCTATGCAGGAAATTCACACAATTTCAGTTCACTTAGCACAAAACGTGTCAAAAAGAAAAGAAAAAAAGAAAAAAGGCTGTGTCCTTTTCTGGATGAATGGCCTGTATGGTGCAGAGTGGCTTATTGCAAGAGAAGACCTCGGTAAAAGGACCCCAATGGAAGGAAAGCTTCTGACAGCCTGTCATCAAATGTTCAAAGGCTAACATGGCTCTTCTTCAGTAATCTGCGCCTAGCTGTCTAAAATACTTTGGTGGGACTGAAAACTGCAGATGATAGTAAGACAGCAAATAATACTACAATATGGTACGCAAATGTCTGTCATTTGGAAATCAAAAATAAGACAGTGGACTTTTTTTCTGGAAGTCTGATGGTGCAACGCTACAGAGCTCGTGATTCGCATAGGACTGAACTGAAATTACGGTCTGGAACGAAGGATGTTGCAAAAGTTTTGATACAGAAACAGCTCTGCTTCCGTACAGAGATATATCTGTGTCCTTTTTTGTTTCCGTCTCGTTCTCTTTTTTTCGTTCCTACACGGCTGATCATGGCTGATGTAATGGGAAAACATTGTGGGTGCGAGGATAGCGTTATTCACGTTTTAGCTGTTAGCAGCAGAACATAATATCCCTCTAGTCAGCTCACATTAGTCTCCATGATCCGCATCTCAATATGTGCAGCGAATGCAATGGGCCAGCTGGGCTAATTTAGTATGTCAGTCAGCTCAGGAGGCTGGTAAAATGAGTAAAAGGCTGAATATGATTTATCTGAAAAGAATATTCAGATTATAATAGCTCTCGGAATAGAATATCCTCTTTTTTACACTTTTTTACACTTCATTCGCATTGTGCATCCCCAGACAGATAGTGGAATGAACAGAGGGCTTTTAAACTCACTGCTCTGTGATAATATTAAGAGTGTGAGAGTGAACGAGGGAGCGAGGGAAGGGAGGGGGAGGGAGGAGATCGGGTGCCCGGGCACTAAGTATATATAATTGCTTCTTGACACATTGGCCAAATTCTGCAGTGCCAGGATCTGAGCGAAGATGATTAACGGCTGTCCGAGTGGGTGGGCACTGCAGGTCGTTCGGGGGCCTTTGGTTTCCATAGCGATCTTAATGCGAAGACCATATATTGCATACTGAAAATCCCAGGGGTCTGCACATTGTTAAACTACAATTATAACTCAAAATGAGAACATTGTCCGTCTACCACAAGCTCTGTTACTCATCTGCGAGCAGCTTGCTGCTTTTCTTCCCCTTCCTTACGTTTTATTTTTCATCTCTGTCTTTCTTAAATGGTTTCCTCTAGCTGGCATGAAGATAAAGAGTGAAAATCTTGCATTCAGTGAATAATTGATGAGTGGGTTCACCTTCAAGCATCATTACAGTGCGGCAGTCGGGGTAAGAGGTGAGGGTAAGATCATATTTCTGACACTAGGCTTCAGGCAGTGGAATATTGTGTCAGTTTTTCAAAAGGTTTTCTTCTCAGCGTACAGCGTGAGTAACAGCTTCTCAATATTTAAAAAAAAAAAACAAAACAGGAATGAAAAGGGAACAGTGACGCAAGCTCGTTTATTTACCCAAATGTTGGTAGCACAGCTGGTAAACAGAAACATGAAATATAACCATTAAGTGCATTTTCGTGTGTTCCTATGTAGTTCTTTGGTGTTGGAGATTCTGTTTGTGTTTCTATCTTATATGTGTAAGAATGTGTGCGTGCATGCGTAAGTAATGTTGTCTAAATGTGGACAGCGTAATCTAGTTAGGTGACAGATGGAGAGGGCAAGAATGGGGGTGGGGATCAAGCACCTCTGACAGTATGGGGCCCGCACTGCACCCTGTTCCTGCCAGTTGTAAAATTACAGAGGTAAACTAAAGCTGTGTAACTCCAGGATACCATTTCACAGTTTTATTTCTCACACACGCTGGGAACCTCTCCTGTGAAATGTCCCTTAACAATGGAAATGTTGGGTGACGATCCTACCAGATTGAAAACCTGCTTATTCATCTTGCAGGCTCTGACCTCAATGCAAATCGCGTAAACACCGATTGCCAAATAAGAAATGCTTTAAAGATGTGTGCAGCAGCATTTTTGAGCTAAGGAAAGGCTGCTAAATAAGTATATCTTAATGAGGATTCATTCTGTATTATAAAAGAAAATCCCTCTGGCATCCCAACAAGAGGGTAGTCATGCAGCAATTAAGCCTTGTTAAAGGCATCAAACAGTCTATGGGCTGTTAGTGAGGCATCTTCTCAAACATGCACATCCACAATCATGTCTGTTGACATGCAAGTACACAAACACACACACATCCAACTCACTCAACTCCTCTCACGTACACACAGACACAATTCATCTGAGGTAAATGTGATCTCAGAAGACAAGCAGCAACAACCTCCAGCTCCATCAGGGTGCCTGGGGTTGCAATGGTGGCCATCGTCAAACAAATAATTCTTTGTGACTGGGAAAAAAAAAAGAAAAGACAATCCAAAAGGTCATTTGTGACCTCTGGGACAAGTGCTATGCAGCATCTGTCACCAGCAAGCACCACATGTCTTTGTGAAATGGCAAAAGGTATGCAGTGCAGCCACCCTGCCGTGTAATAAAGGCGGTGGGTCTGTAAGTTTGTGGCATCACTGTCGCTGTTGCATTAACGGAGTGTTCAGGTCTCCTGGTTTATCTGCAGAAGATCCAATAAGTCATATTTATATTGCGTAGGCACCTTGAATGGCTGGTCACAGAATTGCTGACATGCTTTAATATTCAATAACTCCTTAAGGCAACACATAGATTATATACATATTAATATTCAGATTGTATGATTATTGTATTTGCCATCTAATGTCATAAAATAGCAAGTTTTACTTAACAAAACTTTTCAAGGATACATTTGAAACTTTCGATGTATACAGTATTATTAACATGGTTAACAGATTACATTTCATAAATATAATCCATCCATAAATGGATAATCCCTTTTAATATTAATATAATGAGCATTCAGTATATTCTGTGTGCCCTCTCGTGCAATGCTTTTCCAATAATGGTTTATGAGGATGAGGTAATCCTCAGGGGAATTACTGACAATGACCGGCCTCCGTGTTTGATGTTATCTCTCTTGTCACACGATTTCCACAACAAGGGTTAAAAGCTTCAAAAACTCATGGGAAATTGATGAGGGAATATATAATCCATGCCTCCCTCCAAAACACAACTCCCATGTATCTACATCAGACCACACCTCCATGTGGAACAAATCAATAATTTTCCATTTCTAACCAAATTCCAGCTTTTGAGTGGTGAAATCCAATCTCACAGACACGCTAACAAATTGGATCTCTGGATAGTTGCTTTAGGGAAAGGAAACAGAAACACAAAGATGACATGGATGGTTCAGTAAATAAAAAAAAATACTGTATATGCCACGCATATTGTGTGTAGGCATAGCTCACAAAATTACATTCAGAGTTCTCGCAATAGATGCAGAGTTCTGGAGCATATTTCCCAGATCTCCTGCCTTCTATGCTGTCTCTATCTCCTGCTGGCTGTTGTTTCCTCTCACTTGCCACAGCATATTTCCCTCCTACATTCAGCTAAACCAATCAGGGATTTGAGGGCCTCAGTTCCAATCAATTACCATCCAAATCACTGCACAGGCCTTTGATACAGAATCATTTGTCAAATCAGTGCAGATGGCTGGGGGCAGGTACCCCTGTGTCATAGGCCACATCCACATGGAAATATGTGTTCAGGGTGGGCTCTCCTGTTGCTCCACACCCTATTAGTGGCAAAGTCATTGTGTACTCCAGGAATACAGTCCCACTACCAGCTCCCCTAGATTGCTAATATATAAGCATCTTAGCCTGACCGATGGATAATACAAAGTCCCAAGGTCTTTTATAACGATTTGAACTATTTTTAAAGCAAGTGAAAACCACTGTTGCTGATTGGGAGGTGCTCATATTATATGAAAGCTGTAGGAGTTCATACCAGGTCATGTAAATGCAGCATTCTAATATTTGACATGCTGTTACAAAATATATACTGTATCACCGGTCAGTCCACTTCAGTGGTAAGTCATGATAATGTGTGTGAACTAAATTATTGTCAGTGTAATGAAATACTATTTTAGCGACTTGATAAAACTGTCCTCTATATTAAGTAAGGAATGATAATGAATTTACAGTAGGTTGTGCAAATTGTTTCAACGGAGTGACAGATCCAATGTGAATAAATAAACTGTGAACAAAAATGTAAACCTGTGCCTTGATGGTAAAAACGGTAAAAAAACAATTATCACATTTTGGCTTTGTACAAAAAAACAAACAATAGTTCATTTATGTTAACTCTAAGTCTTAATTTGCACATATTGTACTCCCCCTCCCTGCTGCTCACCTCTTTTTCATTCAAACCAATTCCATCACACTCTGCAGTGAAAAATTACAATCATGGAGTAGTCCTTCATAGAGTGTGCCATTAATGTGTGATTGGTTCATTCATTGAAAAAGGCTTGGCTGAAACGCAATTTGCTACAATTGATGTCAACAATGGATGGAATATTAGATGCGAACTTACTTGAGTTTTTACCATGGAATTCCCAGTCAAATCAAAGAAAAAAAGAGTAAAATAAATGTAACATGCACAGCTGTGTTTCACTGCGCAATCGTTAATTGAACCATCAGTTGGTTCAATCGACAATCAGCTGGTTTGTCACACGGACTGACGCTGAATTAGTTACCTACATTTCAGTAAGAAAACCTTCTGTCACGTTGTAAGATTGGTGTGCTAGTTTTGTAAGACATTTTCTACATTAATGTTGGCTGTAGCTACTATATTGTTGTGGGATCCTTTTATTAACTGCCACTGGTCTGTTGTGAACGTTATCCACAACTTGTCCCCCCTCATTAACAACTAAGAACAGCCACTTTTACACAAAGCAGGGGAAGACATTCTGGCATGTTAAGAGTAGAATTATGAGCATTGTTTAGAATCGCTTGAACTGACAGAAAATCTCACGTAGGTACACACTCGCATTTCTCACGCTAACCTTCGCATTCTCCAGTGCAGTTTCTTTAGATTTGGATGGGTTTGGGCACATAACGTGAAAAGGCAACACTATTATTGATTGTCAGTGAACACACCACTTTAAGCCCAAAAGCATCAACAAATGGACGCTCCATGCGTAGGATCAGCTAACTTTCAACAAAAGCGCGCAGCTGATATCTACAGAGTTCGGTAAAGAGTGCATTTGTGAAGAGAATAAAAGAACCACACTGACACTGAGCTGACAAGTAAAATATGACCAGAATGTGAATGTGAATGTGATGTAATTAAGTTTGGCTGCTTTTATGTTTTGGACAGCTTGATTGACTTATCAGATTGAGTATGTGATGAAGCCACTGGCCTTACAGCCGATGAACTGAAACAGAGCTAGTGACCTAGACGAGCGAGTCAAGACACCGCGAAAATGGCTGAACACCACCATGGGAATGAACATTGCCTTCTAGACTAATGGAGGCCAGTACATGTCAGACTTTGCGATACCTCGTGAAAGATGCAGACTGATTATACGATCCTGATATGTCAGGCTATCCAAATAGATGATCATTTATCATGTTATCATAAAATATAGATATTTGTTTACGTCTTTTCTCTGTGGTTGAAATGTAACTTGGGGAGCAGACGACTTGATTTTACTTATTGATTATATTTGATTATATTTACTTTATATATATAGTACAGTTTATGACTCCTCAGCTACATCTGAATGCACCTGTAGTGCAGTTAAAGTGTCTACAAATAGCTGAAACCGTATTCTGTCAGCCACGACAAGGCTGCATTGAATACATCATGCTCTGTCAGGCTGTAAGTTTACCACAGCACAATAATGGTTTTGACAGGAAAGACATTAAAATGAGGAAGACAAGAGGGGTCCCTACTACACTGGAGTACACCTTCTGTGATCCGCACAGTGAGCTCCAGGATCTTCTATGAATGGTAACGACATTTATCCTAAGACCTGACTGGGCAGTGAGCCGCTCTTTTAAACGTGTTTATCTCTCATCCGGAATATAACATGCTCTAGAGCAGTTAGGTATGCAGCATACGTTACCGTGGTGATGCGGCCTGGTAAGATGGGAAAAGTGAAAGCCCAGATTTAACCCTGAAGTTACCTTGCTTACTACAAATCCTGCTTCATTGTACAGGCCTGATTTATATATGTGCAGAATAGGTGACCACTTCCTTGAAATGTGTTGTACTTTAGAGAATTGCTCGTTTGCAAATAATGAACCTAATCAGTAGGCGCATTACAAATAGTGCATATATGACTGTTGCTAAACAGTAAACTGGCAAAGATAAAATGCAGTATTGATTTTTTTTCCAAGAAAGACCAGTCAAGCAGCTCTAACATCTAAAATCCTCCGGCTGAACCATGTAACTACATTTTATTTCTCAAACATTAACTTACTCGATCAGATTGTTGTCGTGCAATTGTTTGCCATCAGAAGAAAAGTGTGCAGTTAGATTTCCATGTTTAATGATTTAAATAAAGGCTTCAAGGCTTCATGAGCTTGCACAATGGTGCAGCTCCAACTAGGTCGTCTAAGACAAAGATCTTAAAAGTGAACCACACAGAACTTGTGTCCTCAGGTGATCTGGCCTGTCGAAACAGAAAGAATAAAGCTAATAGCATAAATAAATATATAAGTCAAAACTGTTTGAAAACTGAAATCTCCTTTAATTCATAGATGAAGCATGAATCATAGAACACTCAAGATTCATGGCTATGGTCTAAGTTATAAAAGAGCTTATTTTAATGATTTTATTTATGAGCAAATTATTATTCAATACCTTCATGTATCAGTAATGTATCCTGGTGTCTTATTTTTTTCCTCGCTATCATTATGAATTAGTGCAGTGCTGTGGGATGACACGCGCGCCAGCTAAGTTCTTTCTGCAAGAGTAAGTTCTTTGTAGTGTTTGATACATTCCTTCTGTTTTCACATCAGCATAGCACCACTGGCAGACAATCTCTGGCTGACAAATGAGAAATTAAAAACGTTTCTTGGAAAAAGGCCAATGAGAGCCAATGACCTTGAGCATAGTAGCTTAAACAGGAGGTTACTATATTGTAAACCTTGTTTTCTAAGCGCAGGGAGCCAGGATAGTTGAAGGAAGTCTTGTCTCACCCAGGCTCAACCTTCTACTAGTCTCTATGCTTAGAGTGGGTGGAGCCTACTGTCATTCATCTTGTAGCAAGCACACAGATCAGAAGAAAATGCAAAAGAAAACCCCTTTTCCCTGGTACCAGTGACACAACAGACACAATATCCTGAATCACTGCAACAAGAAAATCTCCTCCTGGTGGAAGCGATTTGCTTCCCTGATGCCCCCAAATGAAGAAGGGACGATACAGAACAGTGACTGGCTGAGACAGCAACGTGCCAATTCTGGAATGAGAAAATGAGACAACCTCACTAGCCTTATATTTGGGTTGGCTCATTCTGACTGGCCAGCACTGCGTGGCTGTGATTGAAAGATTCAAGCAGAGGATGAAGCCTGAGTGGCAAAGAACAAGAACAAGAACAAGCCCAGTGACCACTTAATGCTGAACCATATCTTAGCAGCTGGTAACATAATCACCAAGCAGCGTTCACAGACAGCCAAGTGTGTCATCTGTTCTCTACTTTCACAACTTTCTGTATAGTCACCAGGCAGAGACACTTTCCCTGTAGCTGCTAATCCAACTGCTTTTTTAAATTCCTGTTTACAAGTCATGCGTTTCCCTTGATGCCGCCACCTTTTTGTTTCATTGACTGAAAAGTTATTCTTAACACAACCAGTACATAACCGTCACAGAAATTAACTTCAAATAAATGTATTGTCAAGAATATTCCACTACGGGAGGCATCGCAATGTGCAAAGTATTGTTTCTACTAATATTTTGCGCAATTTATTCAGTACTTTTTAGCTTGTGCATTGCTAAACAGTTGTTTGCCAAATAGTGAGTTTCAGATCCTAATTTTACACCAAGTCTAAAAAAAAACATGATTCTTATGTATTCATTCCTTGACACAGATTTCATGAGCTTTGAAATGCTTTATGACTTTAGACAGAAAAGGAAAAAAAAGTGGAATAATAAAAAGAAAAGAGGGAAATTGTAGTTTGGAAATGATTACAAGCATGCAAGCTCTTTAGGCAGGAACATGCTGCATCGCTCAGGATATTTTTCTCACTCTCTGCCTTTGAATATTTCACACTGGTGTAGTCTTTGGAGATGTAAGTCATACTGAGAGAATCTGACTCCCCATGCGAAAAAGGCATAAATATGGGAAGAAGAAAAAAAAAAAAAAAAAGGAAAACATAACCAGCAGATGACCTTATTATGCTCGGTGCGTACCATGCAGTAGCAATATTGCCTTTATATGTCAGTATTACCACCTGCTATTACTGTGAGTGGGTGGAATATCAATTTGACAAAGAGGGACTCTGACTAAATGTTAAGGAGCCCCCTGTCACGTGAGACACATCCCCACTGTTCTGAGAGGGCTGCGTTTTAATGCTTATGGATATTCAATGGGAGAGCACAGAGCCGGTTGGGCTGTAATAAGGCATTTACCAATGCAGAGTAGCACTGTGCACTGTGAGAGCATATGTTAGTGCACTTGGCTGTGGCCAGAGAAACAGCATGAGATTTGGGAAAGAAAAAAAAAAATCACAAAACTGGTTTCCTGGAGCTCACATTTGCTTTCTACAAATTAATATGTCTAGTGCTCAGGGGTGGAAGAGCAAGAATATTACACTGGCAGTGAAGAGAAGTTTGTTTTGGTGATAGTGTTGGACCACAATTGGGTGAGGAAGACTGGGAAAGAGAGACAGAGCTGTCTCTGTACTCGGTGGCTTCTATATTACATCAATGGCACACTTTTAAGTGACTCTTCTGCCAGAAAATCTGACATCAACATATTTGAGGAAGAGACGCAGGGAGCAAATGGGGATATGACTGTGAGCCTTGTCTCTGTGCTTCATCAATGATTTATCAAGCCTGTGCCGCTGGTGTTGCAGGAAGGATTGTCTGTGTTCCTTCTCAAGAGTTAACACTTACACTACATGCTTGAGAAAAGTTGTCAGCTGGCGGAAAATATTTAATAAAATGTATGCTGTATATAAACATGACCGTTAGGGAGCCTGGTAGGAAAATGATATCCTGACCCAGCATTTAATCTTACTGCCTTTTTACTGTGAGTCAAGAAACTGCTGCCAACAAGATGTAGATTTTTTTGCATCATGTAGACAAGGCCTTACTGCAGCCAAAGATGATATAAAATTATCTCTCTTGGCTTCAATTTATGTGCTGATATTTACAGTTTTTATACACTTAGCAATGGTGTGTTCTAAATATTCCTAAAAATTGAGTAGGCGTATTTTATGAGTAGTGGTATCAGGAGCTCTGACTGTGACATCAAAATATACAATTGTGAATTCTAATAAGGTTAATGATAACTAAATATGTCTTTTTCCTTGAGCTATGTATTGACA
Organism: Mola mola; assembly: GCA_001698575.1. Taxonomy (NCBI): domain Eukaryota; kingdom Metazoa; phylum Chordata; class Actinopteri; order Tetraodontiformes; family Molidae; genus Mola; species Mola mola. The sequence continues at coordinate 5,235,934 of KV751335.1, forward strand.
TGAGAGTAATTTGTAGCGGTGGGTCAAAAAGAAAGGAGAGAGAGTGAGAAAGGAAGTCCTTAAACGTGACTTCACATGCGGTGAATCATTTTTAAGATAATCATTACAGTTGTCCTGGCAATGATGATAAAGAAAGAAACTCCCGTGATTCCCCACTCCTAAGGTCTTTAGTTTTGTTTTTATTGAAAGACTTGTTGCAGAAACTACATCCCGTCCCTTTAAGCAAAACTTTTGCTTCTTTTGTATGAAGTCAGCCTGTTTCGTAATCCCTTCAACCCCTTCGTCATTGTCAATTTACTGTTAAAAAATGGGCCTTGCCGAGGTGTCATGTCACTGGCTTTCAAGGCCAACGCCATATCTGCTTGTTTTTCCATAAGAAACCTCATTTTCGCTATTGAAAACTAATTACCATTTTTTCGCATAGCAACATTCCAAAAAGGAGCTTGAAGTTGTTGTCAATACAAAGTGAAAATTACAGCAGTGAAAATCAATTTAGTGGGGCTATTAGATTGTAATGATCCGGATGGTTATTGTATTTGCTGTTGTCTACAGAGTGGGTTACAGCCATGAGCTACAGACTACAGCAACTAGATATCAGAGCCTTTGGCTTCCTAAGTGTCTTGACAATGTTTGTGTAAATCCTCTAAATGCTACAAGAGGGAGACAGAAGTTCCGCACTGCAGGTTTGAAGTCTTCCTCTACTTAAAAATTGACTTTTCTTCTTGTTCCTGTAGTTGCATGTTTGATCTTCACTGTGCAGAATAATGTATGGGCAGAGTTTGATTCAAGGCTGTTTTCACATTCATCTACTTAAAGTGCAAAGGTTTTCTGTGTTTTTGTGACATCACAAGAATGAGATCGCGAATACAAGCGGCCGAAATGAGCTTCCTTCGCAGGGGTGGCTGGGCTCAGCCTTAGAGATAGGGTGAGGAGCTCAGACATCCGGGAGAGGCTCAGAGTAGAGCCGCTGCTCCTTCGCGTTGAGAGGAGCCAGTTGAGGTGGTTCGGGCATCTGGTCAGGATGCCTCCTGGACGTCTCCCTGGGGAGATGTTTCGGGCATGCCCATCCGGGAGGAGACCCCGGGGCAGACCAAGGACACGCTGGAGAGATTATATCTCTCAGCTGGCTTGGGAACGTCTTGGTGTCCCCCCGGAGGAGTTGGTGGAAGTGGCCGGGGATAGGAAGGCCTGGATCTCCCTGCTCAGGCTGTTGCCCCCACGACCCGGACCCGGATAAGCAGCGGAAAACGAAACAAAACGAAACAAGTTATTTTGAAGCCAGTTCTGGTCCAATATGAACTTAAACCATTGTTTGGTATTATTACATCTTGTTTTAGGATTATCATTGAAACTTGTGAGAAGACCAGAGTCATTATTGACATTTCTTAAGAAATACAAGGTCTCTGTGGAGAATGACTTTGGATACATTTTGAAACCCAGACTAAAATGAACCAAATGACATTTGGCTCTCAATTGTATGTCGACAAACAAACAAACAAACAAACAAACAAACAAACAAACAACCAAAACCCTCAAAGCTTTCAGCAGATCATTTCTGTAAACGATCTGAAAATCATTCATCAGTATCATTATTGAGCTTCATGTTTGTCACTAAAAAAAACAGTGACTCAGCTGCATCAACTGTAGAGAGATCCAACAGATAAACAATGGAAAATCTTGATAAATTGAAATTTTGATGCATAACAGGGCATTTCGGTCTATTTTCCAACATGTTTCTTCTTTGAAAGTACACTTAATGGCAACTTTAATAAATCCCCATTAATGCTTCTCACTCTTCCACATATTGAGTTGTGACTCACTATGCGGGCAGACAGAATGTGGAAACGGGGTTGAGAGGTTCACTTAATGTCCAGCTAAACCTTGAGGCTCCAGACATACATTATGTGTAGTTTAAACCAAGTAAAATCCTGTACCGATTTTTCTTCAATGATTCTTCTACAAGGTATCCTAATCAGTGAAAACTGCTGCTGCAGTCTTATAGTGTTTCATTTTAAATTGGGAAGACCATTTAAAACCAATCTAAGCATGCATAATGGTCTTATGAAGTTACTTTGTTGTTGCCAGAGTCAGACGTTTTAAATATAAACTCTCTGGATCAGTCCTCTTTGTTGAGTTGGGGAAAGTTTTCTTGGCACAATTAAGCCCAAATATATAGTTGAAGCCTCAGCATACTTAGCAGATTACTCTTACTGCTGCTGTTACTGTTATTTATTTATTCATTTTTTACCTCAATGCAAAATGATCAATAAATAGCAATAGCATATTTAAAAAAAAACAAAAAACTGTTGTGATCTAAGGCATATTCTCTGTACATTCGCTTAGTACAATGAATAGTAAAACCTACCTGCCGCTCGCAGCCGAAGTGTATCATCAGCAAATAGTGTAATATATGTACTGCACAGCCCTCAGATCACAGGTGGCGAAGTGGGATCTTTACAGTATTTGTACGGCTGGAAAATCTCAGAAGAGCATGCTGCCAACTCACTTTAATTTAAACACCCGTGGAACATTACCGGCACCTTGTTGAATCAATGCCTCAGTAAAGATTACAGGTGTTCTGAGAGTCAAAGCGCGGTGTACAATAATACGAAGGTGTGTAATTAAATTATCAATGACTGTATTTACAATAATGGTAAAGGACTTCAGTCAGACCTCCACCTCAAATATTCCCTCGTCTGTTGGCTTCTTAGCAAGGATACCATGACATCTTGAATTTGCGTAGTAGTAAAGATCAGTGTAGCTTTTGGAGGCTGGTGTGTTACACTTACTCGAAACAGCTCTTTTTTCCTTCGTGTAGTCTGGAGCAAAAGGGGGTGAGCAGCAGCGAGTGATGTGGGTAAAAAGTCAGAATCCTCAACCGTAGTTAACCTCAAAGGGCATTTTGTCACATATCTTTACTCAGTAAAGTACCTGCAACCCTCTTCCCATCACTACTGAGTCAATGACTGTTTCGCACTATTTGATGCTGTTTGATGTCACTCGAGATGTGAAAGTAACAAGAGTAAGGGAGCACGTTTCTAAAAATAGCGTGGCATTTTTTTTTTTTTTTTTTTTCCTGTCTTTATCTTTTAGGGCATGAATGATTTTTCGTAAGAGATAATTATTTAGTTAGATGTCACTACAATATGAAGGATGTCCTTCAAGTCACGCCTGATTTCAAGGGACAGCTTGACAAAACTCACTTTGAATTTGGTTGAAAGCATGTCTAATTGAATTTTGATACGTAATTAAATCAAGCAATAAATCAGCACAGATCCCTCTGCAACTGACAATTCAACACTCCTGAGCACCACAAGCTAATTATGATGAAGTTATTATCTCAGCCAAAGGGAGTACTCTAAATGGCTCCTTCTGCAGCATGTAGAATCGCTTCTACTACAATGTAGTCAACCTTGAGGAAAGGGCATCTCTCATATTAAGACACTGAAAGATCCTGTAAATATCACACGGTTGGTTGATAATGTAGCAATCTTGAAACATTGTCCCTCTTCAAAGCAGTTGATTACTTGTAGCGGTCCTGGTGAAATGTCTCTGATACGCTTGTAAATATAAACATGATGATGCACCGAGGCAAAAATCTTCCATAAGTCAGCAATTACAACTGGTACTAATTTCTCTCTTTAATCCCTTGATGTGTAGGAAGTGTCTTTATTGATTTAACATGGATTTAGAGCATCATCCTCATCATCTGGTTTCCAGCCTCATATGGTTAATCAATTATACTCCCCTGCAATTTAAGTATGCTTTACATGCAATGCTCTTTGCATGTAATCTCGTGACATAAGGTATTAAACGAGGTCTAATTATACCTTTGCAGCTGTGTGTCATAGCATACTCTTCTAATACCTTCACTAAGACGACAAATTCGTCTCAGTAAAAAGAGGTGTGAAGCAAATTTCTGAAGATGGTACATGATCCTTGTAAATAAATATGCATAAATGAATAAAATGTGGTTTAATGATCGGCCTGCTTGAAGCTCTGAAACATTTTACAAAAATATAAAGAAGTGAAGAAGGCATAAAGCATTCTCTGACTCCCCGGTAATCTGACTAAATCTAGCTGGTACGGGCTTTCGTAAATGAATTCTCTGCCATAATTACTGGAGTAGCCTCTTTCCGCATAATTTGATGAGCAAAGAGAACATTGATGAACTTTTTTAATTATTGCGCCACTTGGGATTCTAACACTCGTGCCACATAAAGGGATGAGTTCGCCACTGAAGCTCCCTTTTCTTTTTTTAATTCACCCAATTTGTTGGTCCAAATGAAACAGCAAAAGGTTGGAGTGTGGAGTAATTAACAGCAGCCAGCCTAATGAAATCAGGAGGGGCTGGTACATTGGGAGGATCAATACCTCGCTAAGAGTGAAGCGAGAGGTGGGATTGTCCAGGGGAAACACCACTTAATAACAATAAGCTGATGAAAAGGCAACATGTTGCCCACTTGTAAATCAAAATTGGTTCGAACACACTATGACATTATTGCCGTCGAGTAAATGTGTTGAAGGAAAGTTGCTCCATGTGCGTACTCAAGCAGTGTTAAAAGGATTTACACCACTCTGGTTCGCTGAGAGGGTCTCCCTTTATTGATTGTCAATAAGTACATTGATGCACTTTGGACAACTGAGCACCACTACAGAGGGAAATAGGGAATCTGTTTATCTAAGGCTACCCGTAAGTATATTGAAGACTTTATTAGCCCTGTTTGATGAGGAGGTGTTTTGTTTGCAACAGTTTTATCACCCTGTCTAAGATATGCTTGCGTTTGTCAGAGACAAAAAGGATGTAAACTTGAACTGTGCCCACTGCTTCTTGGCTGAGATGTTGACATATCTCGAGCCTCCCACAGGCGTGCAGATGGCACGCACAGTCAAGTTTTCCACTGAGAATATTCGTATTACGTGTGCATGTGTCCGCATGTTTGTGACACAGCCACTTAAGGAAGCTGTCGTTTTTGTTTTCTCTTATTGATAAATTCTGCCACAACCATTCCATCTACGGGGATAACCACTTCATTCCAGACCACATGCTTTTTTCCTTCACGTCATAGACTTTGGCACAGGCTGGATATTATTTTTTTTTATTTTCTTTTTTTTCTGGAAAACCCAGCAGTCCTGCTTGACCATTACTTTGCTCTTCTCCTCACCTTCAAAGGTATTTACACTGTATGGACTAAAACTGAAATGTGTGGAGGCTGTCGTGATGTGAGCAGCAAATCTTATTGGTGTTAAACTCTTTGGAGCATGACTCCCCCATCTCCCCCAGAGATGGGGGAGTTTTAAGGATTTGTAGTTTGAAGTTATCACACTCTTTTAATCATTTCCGCAGTCTGGAATAAAGATCAGCAATGATCATTTGATTGCAGTGGTCAGCCTGTTCAGTTCGGATATTAATTTAGAAAAAAAAAAAAAAAAAAAAAGATAAATTCTTGTCTTGTGGTTGTCACACGGTAGAGTTCAAAGCTACTAGATTAAGGGAAAAATGTATATTTTTTTAATTATTTTGAGCAATTCATTCAGTTTAGCAGAAATAGGCTATGTGTTTAAAAGGCAGCCATTTGGAGAGCTATTTCAGAGTCCGCCTTGACATTTATTTTTTCTACTCCAGGATGATAAGGGGTTAAATCACACCTCTCCTCAGCTCAGTTTGACACGGTGTGGCAGCCTGGTGCAGGAGATACTTGCATTTCCATTATAACAGGGCTAGTCTGGAGGTGCCAATCTCATAAAAAAGTCATGGGTTGCCGATCAAGACTGTGACATAAAAGAGTAAAACGATGCAGAAACGCATCCTTTCTCTCATGTGAGTGTTTGCCCATCACATAACACAGCAGATAAAATAAGTTGTCTATATGTTGGAGGAGAGCTAAAAAGGTATAGTTAAGGACCCAGTTGTCTGCTGCTTGCCATCTTGCCCCTATCCTCGTCTCACTGCAGCTGAAAGTGAACATGAGGAAACAGTAAAACAAAGCTTATCTGAAAGTACAAACAGGGACACAGGAGAGAAACCAGACTTCAAACCACAAAGATTCACTTAAGTGAGCAGGCGACTTTTAAAAACACATTACTCTCTGCTCTCCTGCACAGACGTTAGTTGAGCTGCAACACACGTTTGTTAAGGAGGAGGGTCGTCAGGCTGGCTGCGGTCGGCTCACTTTGGCTCTAGTCTGGAGGTAGTCCATGAAGCACAGCTTGCCACAGATGAGCTGGTTATGGAAAAACTGAGAAATTGGCTGACCATAAGCCATATGCCTTTTTTTTTTTTCTCTTTTTTTAAATTCTGTAGGACCAATAAAGAAGTCTTTGGCCTGGTGTAACAGATTGGAACAAAATTATTATTAGACACAGTAGATATGGAATTACACATAAAAACTGATAGGAAATTTTCTTTTAAAAATCCTTGATATGCACACGGTGGGCTTATTGTTTATATTTAGCACGCTGTTGGCTTTCACAATTGGAGCGCACTGTTACCCATTCTTTCTAGCTCTGTGCCAGTCTGCTCTGCCACAGCTCACAGCTTCTGTCTTCAGTTAATCCTGGAACACGGGAGAGCTCAAAAGACAGCACTGTAGTCACAGTGTACTTTACATGTCACAATAATATTAAATATAAGCATTACCATATGTTTTGCGAGAGCACGCCAGATTTTTTGCTTTTTTTTTTTTTTTTTTTTTTTAAAACTTTTTTTTTTTTTTTTTTTTTGCTTTTAAAACAAAAAATTGTTCAGCACTGGAATCTCAAAATCGGGATACATTTGGAAACAGAAACAGAACACAATAAGGTCTGGTGTTTTTAATCAATTATTTATCCAATATTTTAATGATCAGGGTGCCTGGGGTGATCAAAGGCTTGGTTCCAGCTCCACTGCTTTTGCTCACTAAGACAGCCCTTTCTACTTTGATGTGGTTCACGAACAAATGTACTTATCTTGAGCATAACTCTCTCCCATGGCTTGCATGTGGGCGCTTTGAAACCGATAGTCTGAGAGGCGTACATGCCGACAGAAGGTCACTGACCAAACCATACTGAGCAGGAAAAAAAAAAAAAAAAATCACACATTTATGATCTTCAGCAATCAAATGTACAACTATTATTTTGAATGTCATCTAAATATGAGACAACGGGTCACCTTCTCCGATGCCTCATGTACATTGTCATATATTTAATTGGCTGGCAAGGTCTCTAACTCTAAGAATGTGTCACAAGATATTGAATAAAACATTACTTGGAGAGGAAACAACTCTCTGATGGCAGCCCAGATAAAATCTTGCTTTAAATGGCCAGTCGGTGGGCGCAAAACTGCGACTTTTTAACCGGACCCGGCAAATGTTGGAAAAGGAAAAGGAAAAAGGAAACAATATGTTCTTTTTCACTTATATTTCATTTACATTTTGTATCGTTTTCAATCAATGTATAGAGGTTCTTTCTATAGTTCTTTAAGTTGTCAGTATCATCACAGTATGTTAGAGTATGGATTATATTTACCATCTTATAAGGTTTTAGGGTCTATTCAGACATGACCTATGTACAGTATGTTTCCATACGCACAGGAATCATCCGTTGGATTTGGATTTGTTTTACCCATAATTGAGAAATGTCACAAAGTCAAAACAGTTGCTTGTCTAACGAACAGAACAGGGAGGGGAAATGTGCCTCTCCCATCAGTGTTTCCACACTATTTTGCTACACAACTTCATAATTGTCCCACATTTATGAAGTGTTGGGGTTTCATGTTGGTGTTAACCAAATTAACCGAAATGCAACATAAAATCCCAATACCACCATTTGCTCTCTAAATACTTTTGCATACATTGCATATCACAAACAACTGTGATGTATAATTGTCTAGTCTTATGTCTGTCAGAGCTTTTACTTCTTAATAGCTCCATGCAAAAACCACTCTGGTAATGCTGACCTAATGTTATTTCATAATGCATGCTCTGTTTACCCATGATGCACTGTCTTTGGTGTAAACCACTCTGACGCACCTCCAATGAACCACCCCGGAGTGCACATGGAAGCGAAACCCCTATTTTCAGGCAGAAGAGAATTCCCTTCCTGTGGTCTGCACCAGAGTTCAAATCACCTTTCACGGCAGACTATGCATGAAAATGTACCAGAGGTCATTAAACATGGACACAGCATACAATCTAAGACACTTTAAATGTGACGTAGACAATGTAAACTGTCCTGGTGTGTCTTTCCACCACGAACACAACACAACATTACACAAATTTACGTGATTTATTACATGATTTTGCTCTGACAGACAGGTATTTCTTTATTTGGTACTTGGCTTTAAGGTGATACTTAAAAAAAAAAAGTTTAGTTGACCACCATAAAGCTCCAGTTTCTTTTTGATGAACAGTTTTGGGTGGTAGCAGTTGGTAGCATCATCCCTCAGTGAACAATAATGGTGGGATAATCTGTTGACACATCCTTGTTTTGTTTTTACTGTCTTATCATTCCGCCCCAGGACTCCTTCTTTCTTCTCTCCCAAGTTCCTCCTCACTGCCAAATTTCTTCTATTTTCTTTGCAAATCTAGTCATGTACTCAGATTATTATACACAGTACAAAGGAAACAAAATTGGCGATTAAAAATTAAATACTCTTATCGCTCTGTGAGTTATCTTGGTCCCCAGAGAGAGGATGCTATTTTGCAAGCTTGCGGGTGTCTTTTGTTCCTAATTTAGAAGCTTGTCACTGTTTATTGTTAATTTTTGATGCTTCATTTGATATTCTGTTCACTCTCCTCCCTGACATGCAGAGAAAACATCTTTATCAAAGTGTCAGTTGTATGGCTTGTGTCGTCAGGATGTCGGGTAATGCCCTATTCTTTACATTTCTGGGGAGAAAGTGTGTACTCTGCATCTGGGTTTGCAAACTGAGCAGCACTGGAATGTGTCGTACAAATCAATACGCATCCCAAATCTTAATCCCAGCTAAAAAAAGAATACTCCAAAATACCAATTTCATTGTCAATTGTGAACTCTGACTAACTTCCAGAAGATTTGAGAGTTACCAGTGCAGTTGGATTTGTGTATTTCAGATATACTTAAGACGTAAAAAATGTAAACTGAATGTTCTTCTGTCTTTGCAGGAGGCCTGTCAGCTTGGCAAGATAACCTCCCTGAATGTAAGTCACTCATTTCAATAAGCATCATGAGAGCACGATAATTACTATGCATTTTTTTTTGTCCATTTTACACTGAGTTACCTACATTAAATCTGTATGTGACCTTTAGCCTGTGTTGTTAGATATACAGCCTGCAAATAATTAGTGGCATTGGCAAACCTTAATAGAATGACTCAAACAGGCCATTACAAGTATTTTTTTCAATTTTCTATCACCTTTTGTGTGGTACATGTGTTTTTGTACCTGTACAAGTCCATGGCACACACAGCCCCTTACTCCCACAGATAACGTTGCTTCTGAAGTGCCTGAAAGGCCTCATCGGTAGCTTAGCGTCTACTTCCATGTCTTTGTAACATCGCCAGTTTACATTTCTCATAATGTACGCCTCACAGCTAGACCCGTACACCCTCGGGCTGTAACCTAACCCGACCAAGAAACGTTTTGTTAGATGTATCGTTATCTCCCTGCGAGGGCACACTGCCGTAACTACAGCTGCGTTTTCAGCTGCTCTGGTCTCTGTTAGCTGAAATCTGTTTATGTTATGGGATGTGCCGTGTCCAACAAATACACTAAGCAGTTGACCTTTCACAATAACGTGGGCTAGCTGACCATTGAGACCAGACTGGGATTGTAGGGTGGGGGGTATATAACAAGATAGGAGCTACAGGAGAGCGTGACAGAAAGTGAATAGGGCTGTTGCAATTTCACATTAGGGAAAAGATAATGTGTTAAACGTTAAAGCCAGTAAAGTAAAGTAAAAAACTTCAGTAAAAAACAGTAACTTGAAAATTAGCATATTACGCTGAATGGTTTGGTGGATTTGGTGATGTTATTTTATATGAAATACATTCATGCAATAAATCTACCTACAGACACGCAGTCTCTTATATCAAACTATTTATTTATACTATCACACCTACAAAGTTATTTTCATTTTTTTTTTACATTTCTCAAGCATGTGCAGTCAAAGTATACATTTTATACTGAAAAAAAAATAATACATAGCTGAAGAAAATCAACGTACGTAGGAGAAAAATCAAGGAAATGTGAGAGAGGAAAATAAAGTCCAGCAGAAAAAGAAGGTGATTGATATTGCTGTGATTGAGAATCTCTCCTCTCCTATGGAGGAAATGTTCTGTTTTTTGATTTATAGATATAGTTGACTTTATATTTTCATATTTCTGGCACGGTTTGATTAGGTTATGAAAGCAAAGTGTGGCTTGGCATAGGAAAAGATGATGGTTTGGGTTAATGTCAACGCTTTCATAGCATTCATTAAACTTTTTTTTTTTAAGCTACTTGTATAAGGTCTAAATGCAGCAAAGTGTACATCTAGTGTAGTAGTGGTAACAACTACAAAATAGTCAATAACACAGAATTAATGGCATTGCATTTTTGAATGCAAAAGAGAAAATAAGATGGAATGAATAAAAGAACAAATTTGGAGTGACTATCTTAATTCTCAGGGACTACCAGAGCGTGATATGAAATGTTAACCTTTAATCACATTCTCGGTAGGGTCTCTCATGTAACGCTACCTCCTCCTCCACAACTCCTAGATAGAAAATTCTGCCAAATAATTGCGAATTAGAAGATGAAGCTTGCACTGTGTGCTTAAACATGTGTTAGAAAAGCCCTGAAGGCTAACTCCTCCCATGTGCCAAGTCTTGCACATGTACTCCTTGCTTTGAGTGTGACTTCGTATCTGCACAAGTGTATGTGGAAGATGAATATTCTACTGTACATGTACATGCATTAGCAACACTGTTGAGACCAGTTGAGTTCACATCCAGTTTCCAAACGTATCCATGAACTCTACCTGCATAAACTTAACATCGACTAATGTTTTTGCCCCAACCGATGTAGTGACGACCCTGTGCTTTAGGCTTTCTGAGACGCTAAGGTGAAGATTTTGCAAGTCAAGTAGCTTTTTTGTTTGAATTAGACTCAAAGGGCTCATGACAAAACCCCTCTAGCAATGTATAAAGAAATAATTTCATTGATAACAGATACCAATACCAATTTTGTGTAAACGACATGAAGAAATGCTCTGTATGAAAAGTAAGTGAGCTTCTCCTTCACCCCTGTAGGTCATCTGGTTTGGTTCCTTAAGTTTTTTGCCTTTAAAGCTGCGGACGGTTGTAGAATATTTGATGTGGGAATTGCAAAAAATTATAAAACTCAAACAGATTATCGGCCACTGGTGTCAGTGAACACCACCTTATTTTACAATGCATAATATCAGTCATATTGAGTTGATATGTGTATACACACACACACACACACAAGAAAATCAACAGATCCGTCAGAAACTTCAAAACTGCCGAAAAACATCTGAGACTAAATCTATTGTCTATCTAGCAACAGCAGCAACAAAAACGGTGCCATGCTGTTCTTCTTTGTATAGCTTTTAAGACGGCTTGTTGCACCTTGCAACTCTTTCTTTCTGATCATCCCCTAAATGGCATGTTTGGAATTTGAAGTGCAACATAGCCCAGCTATGTTATGGTTTCTGACTATCACACCCTCTGTTTCAGTATCTTTGTTTTTCTCTCATTTAACTGTGTCTTGCATGCAGTTCATGACTTAATTCAGAATAACACACTTGTCAAACCGCCTGCACCCCACAGCATGTGAGTTTATTCCTAACTTTAAGTTTATGGAGAGTACTCCCAGAATTTTCTAACACTGTTCGGTATTAGAATATATTATATTTAACACATTTTTTGTTTTTTTTTAACTATTCATTTTTTATAGTCCTCAGTTCTAACAGAGGTAACAGAGTTAAGATCTTTTCAGGACTGGGTGATATTAGTACTGTCGTAGTTCACTTTGCAGATGACTCAGTAACAGGTGACATTTGTAAAAATTCATGTGATTTGTCAAAAATGATTTTGTGGCCCACTCGCTAGAATCACCTGTTACCTGCATTTTGTCACTGTTATCCTTTCACAGACAGCAACGTATCTCACACTTAATAGACACTGCTGGAACAGCATTTACAAAAGAACAGACACGCACCGCAAAGTAAAAGTGGAGGTTGCACAGTCTCGTTGTTGAACATCCACTAATCTTATCTCTTATTTCTCCTTTCCTCAGTGTGGCAAATCACCATTTCCCCTGAACAGACTCATGCAGGTCTATGTATGCCCACAAGCTGATCCTTAAAGTCACAGTCAGTCTCCCTTAGTCCAATCCCAAGTGTTTGCTGTTTATCACTCAGAGTGAAGTGGTCCTCTTCTGTGCATTGCCAAATTCTCTGCTGTTTTCGACAGAATTCTATGTGGGGAAAAGTGCACAGCGGTACCTAATCAACAACAACAAAAAAAATTCCTAAACAGGAAACTGTTTCAACAACTTAGTCTTCCTCATTTATATCTAAATATAACTGATTTCTAATCCAGTACCCCATGAATCCAGCCCTCTCTGCCTATTGTCTGGGTGGTTACCAGAGGGGGAGTTTTGGATTGGCTGGCTTATATGGTAGAACTTGGCATGCATCTCTCCTGTTCATTTTATCTCCGTGCACATACTTCTCAAGGCAGTGTTTTATCTGGCTGAACGGGCTTTGTTTGGTCTTGATATCTCTTACGACAGCTTGTCTTTGCTTTATGGATTGCTGGCAGCTTTTTTAAATAGTGATAATGCCCAGCAAAACACTCACCTTGACTCCATGTTGGCTTTTATTTGTCATGTTTGTGTGTCAACATCAATGTTTTATTCACATTAGTAATTACCAGTGAGACCAAAGCTTTAAGTTATTTAAAACTGGTGAATAGTCTTTAATTGTAGATGACAATATAGCTCAAAATGACTGTAAAGCGAGGGCATTGAGAAATCAAATTAGGGTTTTCTTACCGTTTGGCACCAACTTGAATGGGCAATCCTCACAGTAAACATAAGTGTACTAATTGTCATGGACAGCTGTTTGTTATAATAGATAGTGGATACCATTTTGGAGCAAGTTTCCAGTAACTACCAGCCAGTTATAAACTCTTTCTTTTGATGGAACTTGGAATTTGTCATTTGTATTTGAAAAACAAATTTTAGAACAAGGAGATATTCAAGCTACTGGAAGGCGATGGAAATCATGGAACACAAATCGATATGACTTCGCCAACAAGGTATTTGTCCATCTGAAAATAAATACAATCAAAAGGAATGGGGAAAACCTTCCACAAAACGTTACCTCGTCACGACAGGAAATATAAACCACATGCTGAAAAAACAGTATTTAATTTTAAGGAACTAGACATCATATAATTTTATTTGGTTAAGAAATGATTGCACCATTATTTTCCTAATAGAGGCAACGCTGCCAAAAAAAAAAAAGCTTTTATACCTCACACAAGAGCTGAAGGTTATGTGCATTTCTGTCCTTTGACTGCATGCACTTTTTCTTTCTTCCTTATGTTTTCAGTCTTTTTCTCACTAGCACACACACTCGCACACAGCAATTTGTAGCCCTGGGATCCTGTTGAATCGAGTAAATAGAATATTTAGCTAACCGTTTCAACCTCACAGCATTGAAAACACTCAGTTGTGCTTTCAGGGTGCTAATTGTGTGGATTTAGGTTAGTCAACCTTCCCTGATAGTTTTTAAATGAAGCTTTTTTTTTTTTTGGACTTTGTTTTTGGCAGTTTGCCCTTAGCGCCAGACTTGATTTCGCTCTCCCGCTCTCCAATTTCGCAAGCCTTATTTAGGCTTATCAAAGAACAATGAGTTCTTTATCTACACACCACAGTGGTGAAGGAGGTGTCTCGGTACAAACCTTCAGAACATAAAGGATCATGTGTTCATGTCTTTATTTTAGGTTTTGAACATTGCATTTATTGCTATATTAAAGATGTTCAGCCATATCTGCTTTCTTCAAAAAGGCCTATCACTTTGAATAAGCTGAAGATGAGATCATAACTATATTTTATTTCTTCTTCTATATGATGCTGAATGCTGTTGATGAATTGGAGCCACAGTATACTGCATATCACCGCAACAATCATAGACAGATAGGTAGATAGATAGATTGCAATTGTGTAGTTACTTTTCGGGTGGAATTGCTGGCGTTCAAGCATCTTAACGGCGTGTTTTCTCTTTTACTTCCAAAGAAAGGTTGCAACATGAACTTACATAAGCCTCCAGAGAAATCAGATAGACCTCCACCATTCAGAAGAAAATGCCCACACTTGTTTAATCCCCAAGACTTCACAAAACAAACTCTAAGCCTCTGCACACATTTTACTTTTTTTTGTTCTTGTCTGAACCCAGTGAGAGTGAAAACTAAGAAGACTAGCACACATCTCATCTCATCTATTATTGGGCCAAAGTGTCTCAATTATACAATAAATTGTGTAGTTTGTGTATTGTCTGAAAAATAATTCATTATAGACTCAACAGACAAGAAATCATTTTTGGGTTATGAGGTCATGGTTTCAATTAGTCCCCCTGGCGACAGGAGGCAATTTTAGCATATTTTCTACTAAATCCAGGTAAACATGATGAATGAAGTGTTAGGCGGGTAACAATAATGCTTCTAAATGCCACCAGTAAATGAACACGCATCACCACGCATGATGATATTAATAATCTTTGGTTGTCAGCGATGGTGTACCCAGAGTGAAGGGGAGCATAGAGAGAAGAATAATTCATTTCGTACCAAGGTGAAAGGAAACAGAGCATCTTTGCAGGAACGACAAACTTAAACAAACAAAACTTGTGATTTCAAATAATGCTGGTAAATGAAGTAGTGTTTTATAAAGAACACATAAAAAAGAAAGTAAAGCAGAAATTGGGTTCATGAGTCAAAGTCTCAATCGATGATTGCAACGATTTAATGACTCACTGAGGCTCTGCACAAGGTTTGTTAGGTTCACTAAAACACTGTCTGGGTTTTTGAGACGTCTGTCTCTGGGATTCTGTCTTCACCTTGATAGTAAAATGCTGGTGAAAGTAACTTTAACAGTGACACTCAGAGCATGAAGTATTACATTTTAAAGAATTTTATAATTGGTTACTTAAGAAAGAAGTAGCAAAAGATTGCAAGAAGCAAGAACCACTTTTATCAAATATGCTTAACAGCTTCGAGTGATGCATTAAGAAACAAAAGGTGCACGGATGAGTTTTTGTTCTCTCGATGATGTTCTACCATTTTGGAGCCAGGAATGGGAGCATTTCATTGGTTTATTCTCTTCTCACCGGCACTCCTCTGCTGAAGGCTACCTCTTTGTTTACAGGTATTTGTTTTTTTAGCACTGCTTGGCTTTTTTAAAGAAGAATACGTTTCCAACAGAATATTTCTTGTTTGTCGGTGTGCTCCAGACCCAGCGCCGAGTGACATTCCATCTTCCAGACGGATCCCAGGAGAGCTGCAGCGACAGCGGGCTGGGAGACCCGGAGCCGAGCAGCACGGCTAGCACCACCCAGCCTCTCCCCCTCAGCTTCCCCCAGGAGGAGTACTATGAACAAACATCGCCCAATAGCCGCACTGAGGGAGATGGAAACTCAGACCCCGAATCCAGTGAGTCCTGCATTTTGCTCTGCTCAGACAGCATTCAGATTCTGGTTTTTGTTGGTGCTATTTTTGATGGTTTTTGAGGGTGCTTTTCCTTAATGTGATTTAGAAATGGCCATCTGTATGTTCAGACAGAAAACCATTTACTGAGGTCCCAATTGTGACTTTCCTAGTGAGAAAACATCGCGGCAAACACTTAGGCGGAGAACATTTTTCATCACATAACTATCACCAAGCTAGTTGTACCGAACATGCTGTATTTTGTGGGTTCGTTCTGCAAGTAGCTTCAAGTAGGACAACGCTTTCGATGCACATGAGGACAACCGTGAAGGAGCGTCAATGAATCTTCTGTTTCATGTACAATATGTATTGTTTATCATGTTGAGATTTAGGACCAGAATCCCTCTCAGCCATGTGAGATATGCATAATAACAAATTGGCTGTATTTAAACAAGCATTTAATCAGCTGTTATGGGAGTGCAGAATAACATTAAGCATGTAACTTACACAATCATGCGTTTAGCAATGAATTTCAGAAATGTTGTCTATTGCTAAGATTTATAGTCAGTGTGAGGGGAATTTTAACTCTGAAGTTGGAAACTCTGTTGCTGAATTTAGGCAGAAGAAACAGAAGAAACAAGGCAGCTGTTGCTGCATGGCTTACTGCCCAATGGTGTTGTCCGTAAAAAGCTCTATTGAACGCAGGGATGCACACCTCCTTCCTCATACATATACAACAGAATTTTCACAATCATTGCTGAAATAACTGGCTGTGGGGGGGGGGATAGATGCTTAAGACACACCAGGCGAGACCCTGGAGTTTTCCACCAGTGGGAGTGCAGAGCCAAAGCCTGTACATCAGCAGCATGACAATGATGTTGCAGAAGCGATTTTTGCTCCATGCATGAAGAAGGCTATTCTGAGACTTATCAGTGTCCTCTCCTTGTCACACAACAACCCCACCACTTCAAGCTGGATATTCCAGACCAGCTGCATGAGATTTTGTTTTCTGAAAGCATCCCCGCACCATACAGCGCACTGCAGACCTGATTGAGTCGAAGACTGGTGAAGACCTTCTCTCCTCTGGGCCCTGTGTATCATTGCAAGAGATGCTTCAGCCATTGCTTGTTACCTGTGAAAAAACAAAAACAAAAACAAAGAACAAACAAAAAATATATTTTTTTTTTTCTATTGATACAGAAAATCAATGGGACAGGTAGAAATAGATCGCTTTGCATACACCTACATGCTGTGTCATAGATGTAAGTGAAACAACAGTGCGCACTGCATCTTCCTCCCCAGCAGCTGGGCTGACAGGTCCGTGACTGGTTGGCAGTGCGAGCGTGCTTGTGAATGCATTTGTTCTTAGACATTAGACAAGATGGGTGACATCCTGGCAATAGCTCGTCGTTCATTTACATGCAGAGGTCCCTACCATTTGTGATTGTTCTATTTTTGATGACATTTTGATGACATATTTTTGATGGTATTGAAAGTTAGAGCAAAAAAGATAAAATACAATACAGCCACACACACACACACACACACACACACACACACACATACATGTCTTAGTACACCAGACACGTGAATAATCTCACATACAAACACATTCATCTAATGATCAAAGCCCTCTTTGCCCAGCTGTTCTCTTTAATGCATTCACCATGGTGACAGCAGTGATTCATATATGTGATTCATTCATTTGCAGAGGCAATTGCTCATCATCTTATTAATATTCAGTGACATAAACATCTCATACTTCATAAACTTATACCACTTATCACCCACTTTTTCTCTGGGCTAATATTTGTTGAAGTACATTACTTTTGAACAGAACGCCATGCTAATGTGGGGAAGGAATATGTGCTTTAACAAATTGCTGCATCAAAAATCAGTGAGACTGTTTGAACAGCTGACAGTGTAATATAGGAGCCTAATATTAGTCAGATATCAGAAAAGTCATTTTAGTTATTTGACTATGGCCCTTATAGTTTTTTGCAGTAACCATATCATACCAATTGAAATTAAAGCCAGAGTAATTCTTAGTGATGCTACTGTGAAAACAAATATAAAAGCAGTCAGGACTTAATCATATTTCAGAGTTTCATATATTTCATATATGAAAAGATATGATTACCTGGTGACTGTATATTCTTCCAATGAATTATATGGAGATATATGAGGCTTTCAGAATTATTTGTGTCTTCCTCTTTGCGCCAATATTTAATATTTGTATAATTTCATTAAAAAATAAACTTAAAATCCTACGTACTCCTACCTAGGAAAACACAGAAGTTCTCTCATTGCAGCACATTTCACGCTTCTTTGCAAATACACTCTCTCACACCATTTGCCAGCAGTGAAAGTCGTCTGACTTATCCAGCTCCATTTTCTCCTTGCAGAAGTTTAAAGATAAACTCTGACTCTGTGCTACTCAGTTCACCCTGTGCATATTGACCGTCTTGGAGATGAGCGTGTTGGTGACAGAGGGGGGCCTAAGATGGATTAGATATCGTTTTATCAATGAGCACCAGCCTGGCATGGCGGTGGCAATCTCTTATCATGTGGTCTCAATTTGTAAAGCGGAAAGAACAAGGCAGAGTGGACAGAGAAGAGCGAAGATGGAATGACTCCAGGTGGAGAGGAAGAAACAGAGCTCAGAGATTGAAAGACTTAAGTAGCGGCAGGAAGAGAGTTTGAGAAGTCAACTGTGGCGTTGTTTTGAAAAAAGGTGCTTCCGCTTGGGCCTGAATGTCAGCTTGCTCTGAATAATTGTCCGTGCCAAAGGCAAGCCATGTGGCCTTCTATGACAATGAATTTCTCAACTCCACTTTAAACCTGCGTCTTTATTAGACCACCCACTCTTGAAATCAAGTTCATATGACATTTTATGTTTCTATTATTTATGAGTTAGGCGGCTCTTCATTTTATGGGCTTTTGCTTTCCCCTCCAGGCTTACTTCACCACCCAGCCATCAGTCTTGTGCTGGCACCTCTTTTTGTCACACATTGCACCAAAGGTTTTGATATTATTCTCCTCGGTCTCCGCAAATAGATAAAAGCTATGTATCGCATCATTAGCACATGTGTTTTTAGGTCCTACCCTAAAACATCTGACAGGTGGCTGAGAGAACTACACATCCAGAACAATTAGGCGTGATGAATTGTACATGTCCCTTTTGGCCAAATTTCAACACTTCATCAAAAAATTAAAAAAAAAAAGAGGAATGCACAATGAAACACGATGCTGGTCTTCCCTTGAACAAGAGGGATGTATTCTGCTGTTTCAGTTGACAGGGGCTCGTATGATCGCTCTGTGCAGTGCCACCCTAAGTTTTCAGCACAGTTACAGAGGTTCACCTTGTAGGCATCACAAGTGACTGACATTTCCTGGAATCACTCAGAAGACGACTTTGGAAGGAATACGAGAAGCACCCAGTTGATGAATATAGTACGTGACTCTTGACCCATCACTTAAACCTTGTGTCCTGTGGATATTGTAGTAATAGTAAAAGCCAGTGGCTTTTGGTTCTGGATGATGTTATTGCACTAAACCTTGTTC
>KV751335.1:5255186-5286976 GCA_001698575.1 Mola mola
TGATGTTAACTCCACGTTGGTTCAATGATGTCCTGAAAGGCTTTTTTGCTGAATGATGGGAATCATCATGTCACAAACTGCAAAGGATGCTAAGCCCTCAGACAAAGTGCAGACAAGGGGGAGCAAATCCCTGAGCCTAAATCCGTCGCATTTTTCAAACAACACACAATTTTGTTCTCTGGGCGATTTGTAATATACTTATTTCTTTCTCCTTTTGTTGGAGTTGAGGGATTTTAGAGCTTGTGCTTTTGCCCACTTACAAGCAGCTCACTAAAGGCAGTTTTGAAGTAGTGCATTAGTTGCTGGAAGAAACATGAAAACGCAGCAGTGCCGGACTTTAATCTGTGGCATATGGCTTTCAAATGACCAGCTTACACCTTGTCTGCCTAAGATCTAAATCTAGTATTAAGATAAGTCAATCCTTTTTAAACACTGCAAGTATGATAAGATTATAGTTTTAAATGAAATGTGCGGCACAGTCTATTACTAAACTACAGACATTTTTTTTATATAAAAGAGGAAATTGCCTCATAAAATGACATAATTGCAAAATAACAATCAATCACTTTGTGTGCAGTATTTATTTATTTATTTATTTTTGGATTTCTGCAGATTTGAGTCTAAGACCTTTATAGTACATTGTATAAATCCTGATGCCACTAGACATATAATCTGATTATAGCCTTGCTGAGTTCATACTTTGTCAGGGTTAGATTCTTTCTGTCGTTGTTCCAAAATTTTCATTATGGAACTCAGATTGAGTTTCCAGTTGACTGATTTATAACTGTGCTTTTTTATTCTTGTCTTTGGAAAAGGCCACTTGACTTGATCTGGTGTGCCAAACACCTTTAAAATCCCTATCCTTTGTCTGGCAGTGAATTCTGTGTTTGCCCTGAGATTAGAATTCAACTGTCTAGACAAAATCTGTCCGGGAACAAATGGGCTTCATAAGCAAGCATGTTAAAAGAAAAGAATAAATTAAAAAAAAAGCTGGATGGCAGTGTTTGGAACTGCACGACCGAGCCAGCCCTGCATCGAGCAGAGACTACAGTTAGAACCAATGTTCATAAGAAAAACACAAATCTGATCTGCTTATTATTAGTAAAACGAGGAAATATTATTTAACATATGTGACATGTTGCAAAAATGTTGCTACAGAACATGTCAGTAAATGATAAAAACAGTCTTTTCCTAATCTGACTAGCTTTAATGCAAAACCGCAACACTTTATTTTGCTAATCATACCAATACTTCAGCACATCCTTATGTGACGCAGCCGCGCCATAGTGTTCAGCACAGTTAGCTGCATTGATTATTCATATGAGTCCAATCTCAGTTTCACTTTGAGGGTTCTCATATGCAATTAGAAGTAATGAATGTGCTTCTTAATTACATTCATTTGTGCAAATTTCCAGTCCCCATTGAATTTTTCTGTGGAAACATTGTGACACTGACCAATGGCATATCATTTGCAATGTGACTAAATCCATTCAGCATAGAACAATTAGCTGTAATTAGTGTTACAATGTCATCAGCGACCGGAGGGAAAGACTAAGCTGACATGCTGGGGAGAAGTGGACCCTTGTTCAGAGAGTTAAACATTGTAGCAAGATCAGGATAATTGACTGACCACAGGTTAGAAAGATGATGAACTGCAAGCCTTGATTTTTTTTTTAATGTCTTTTCATGTAAAGTTGGCTGAACAGACATGCCTTTCGATAGGGATGCCCTTCTCCACGTTCAAACACTTAGGTCCTGCCAGCGTAACCTTTTACTTCTGCCAACCCATCTCATCATCGACTGGCGACAAGTAAACAACTTCACTACAGTAATTACAGATGAGGCGCCTTGCTTTAAGGACAAGTTATGTGTGGTTATTAAAAGATGACAGGAAGTATTTCTCAGTCATTTCACATCGTGACCTTACATTGTGTCAAGTAGTTATTCTGGCTGCTGTGTGTATATTTAATTCATGCTGCACATAAAATGGTAATGCAGCATATTCCTGTTCTTGCAGTTGTTTCATAATCTACAAGATAACGTCTTTAGACTCCTCTCTCTTTTGCACATAATTTGAACCAGTTTGCTTCTCCATATATATTCCCTCTCATATAAATAAATAAGAGCCTTTGTGCCTTCTGGCTCCCAGAACCTCCTTCAGCTGCCCTGGTGGGCCTGTAGCAGAGCTAAATGAAGCACAGTCAGTATTAGCCTAAATAGACTGGACCTCTCCTTTTAAGATGATTTTCGTTTTCTTTTTTTTCTTTCCTACTTTATTTGACTGGTGACGGTCTAGCTAGTCAGGAGGGGATTTAGATGGACTCATCGGTATCCTTCTCTACCAATTGGGATTTGGTGGAAGTGCTCAGTTTTCAGTGGCGAGGTGGAGGGGAACCCTCGTTTTATCTGGTTCAAATGCCACACCAGTTGTCTCTGACAGAGAGACAAGCTATTGATCTGCAGGAGTCAACTCAGCTCGGAGAAATCTCTCCCTCCGCCCTCCTTCAAACGACTGAAAAGTGTCATGTCAGAAACCTCCTTTTCCAGAGTATTAGGCCCTGTCTTTGTTGCCCGGCCAAAGTCTTCTGTGAAGTTCAGAAAGAAGCTCTCCGCTGCAATCATCCAGATCGAAGAAAGACAAGCCTGGAAAAGAAATTAAGAGTGCCCGGGAGAATCGCCGCATGGCCCTTACCGTGCACTTTTCCGTGCTTCCATATCATGGCCAGAAGGAAATAAAATAGTATCACATTCAGCCAGCGTTGAGAGCTGACATGAAACTAACACAAACAGACAGCCAGAGTTTAGACTGAAAACTAAGTTTACAGCACACTTTGAGTGACTTTTACAGTATGTTATTTATTTTTTAAAACAGATTTATTTTTAAACTGTTACGTTATAGTCGCTTTCCAAATCAGATAGACAATTTCAGCATGAATGCGCCCCTCAATATTTTTTTGTCAACACTTGTAAATGCTCTAGAATGCACAAAGAAATCAGATTTGAATACTAAGAACAATTGAATTCGAATTCTGAAAAAAGAAAAAAAATAACGGTAAAGTTGTTTGGATGCTGTATTTGGCTGTCCAAAAGTTGCTGCTTGAAATTTACCAAGTGGCATTGTGACCTGAGTGGGCTTTTCAAAGACATGTGCAATTAAATTACTTACTCTGAAGTTGTTAACATGTTCAGCAAGCTTTGTGTCTGGTTTGGGAAGGGATCAATAGCTGCCAAGTTTGATTGTGCCTCAGGACAATGTATTCTGAACTCAGTGGGGATAGCAAGAGACTTCAAACAAGGATAGAGGCTCAAAGGCCTCAGCTCACAATTCATTTTGTTCCATTTCACTGAGTCTATGATTCCTAAACTGGGGAATGGTTCGGGGTGCATATCAAACCTTTGAAAATGCTCTGTTCTAGAGAGGTGGACTCCTTTGGTCCTTGACCTCATTGAGCGGATATGATCTTAGTAACTACAAACACGAATCACTAAAAGAAAAAGAAAACAAAAAAACACCTTTTTTTAGATTTTTTAGATGCTAATGACATTTGGCATATTGTGCAACCGGCTGTGTAACAAATATATTAATCCTTGTTTAATTTGATGCGGCTGAAATCAAGTAGCCTGTAAACAAATTTAAAAGTCAAAGCTCCTCAGATCACACCTTATTCAAACACCCAAGAAAACTCTTCACACATCTGGACACCACAAAAACCCCTTCGACATTTCTCAAGAATCACGCCACGGAGGTTATACCTGCCTGAAAGAGCAGAAACTTTCACTCCCTTCAAAAACAGGAGGAAAACATGGGAAGCTATGAAATATAGATGTGCTAATGTTTTATTCAAGGCCATTTGTTATAGATAGCTTTTAACAGAAACCCCACTCCATTTCTAGTCGGAGAGCTTGTGTTAGCATTAGCATTTTTCCCCTGCAATTTAACTGCTCCTCTACCACCCACCGAACCCCAAACGGCTCGGGCAGCCTGTGCGCGAGCACACGTGCACACGCTGTGTACACAACACACACCTGCAGCTTCCCGGTCCAAGCTTAAGCCAATGAATAGCATTAAGGATATGTCGCCTTTCATTTCCAGTCATGAGATCCATATCTTTGAAATGAGGACGAATCTACTTCAAACATTCACTACATCTTTGCGTAGGAAAACTCAGGAACATAACATATCCTAGTTTAAAATCTTATGCTGTCTATAAAGTCTGTCTTGACTTCAGAGCTCTGCCTGCTTGGTATTTGAGAAAAAGCCATTATGATCTGTCTTAGAGGTGCTGAATTCCAATATAAAAACGATGACATGGTTTATTGTTAACAAC
This sequence comes from Mola mola, assembly GCA_001698575.1. Classification (NCBI taxonomy): domain Eukaryota; kingdom Metazoa; phylum Chordata; class Actinopteri; order Tetraodontiformes; family Molidae; genus Mola; species Mola mola. The sequence goes on from KV751335.1 coordinate 5,259,515, forward strand.
AGCATTAGTGAGGCTAAGATGGGGTTAAAAGAAGTGCATCTCCCTCTTTCCTTTCACCCTCCCAGCACCCCACCTTTTCTCCTCTCATCCCTTCTCTCCCCCTGGAAGATATAGCACCATAGACAGATTAAAATGCATGGTCTCATCCCTTTCTCATTTTTCACATGCAGTCGGTCTCAAGGATAAGGATGGCCTCTGCTCAGAAGGACTTATTGACCAAAATAACTGTGCATCAATATGTCTCCTGAAGGCTGAGCAGACCACAGCATCACAGAGGTTATATTTTCACCAACTCTCTCAGCCTTTAATGTTATTGACCTGGCTTGTCTTGATATGCTGCTGAGCAACTTTGCAGGCTAGACGCACACAGCCGAGCCGTGCTAAAACTTTCCTGTGCCAAAAAGAGCACGTTTATTGACGCATCAAAGCAAAATGAATGTGCGCAATACGCCAACAGATGAGAAGGCGGAATAAATAGGGAAATTTACAAGTTACGAGCCGCATACTGTAACCAGCATAAAATTATATTGCTGCCTTTCTCTTGCTTTTTTTTTTTTTTTTTAATAAGAAATCACCAAGAGATAAAGTGCAGTTTTCATGATATTCCATTTACAGTGATGGCTGCAGTACTGCTGCAATCACATCAATGATATGATGACAGACGGCTACAACTATGATGCCATCTGTCTATATTTCTGGTATTTGCATATTCCGGCTGAAATGTGTTATTCACGAGAAATGCAATATTTTCCTGTGAAATCATCAATTTCACAAGCACGGGCATAAAAAATTGCTATAAATCTAATGTGCAATTGTTCACAACCACCCCCCACACACACACACACACACACACACACACACTCAGATTCTGTTAGAAGTTACAAGCAGTTAATTCAATTGGTTGAAATGTAGTAAAGCATGCAGGGTACACTGTGTTTTTAATCTTCACCCTGAGCGACTGCTGCGGTTTCATCCAGGTGAGTGTGCGTGCGCGAACAGGATTAGTCCCCGCTGTAATGTATAGGATATCCCTACCTGGTCAATGCATGCACTGACTGGTTGATAAATTGTTATTCACAGACAAATGGATCACTACAGAAAGCCCTCTCAGGTTGCTAACTCTGACAAATGAAGCGAGGGAGCGAGACAAGAAAGAAGGAGTTTTTGCTGAATGAGTGTAGGAAAGACACGAGAAAGAAAGGAGGAAGAGGATGGGGATTTAAGAAGGTTAGGGAGAAGATTTTCAGTTAAGCCCTCCAGGACATGCTTGGCCTAACAGAAAATGACAGGGGGCATTTGAGGGGCTTGACAGGGAACGCTTGAACCCGGTTGCTGCGTCACCTCCTCAGCCAGCGAGCCGCGGCATCAGGCATTCTTCACACTCGCCATGGTCAAGTTCTGCCTGGCCTCTTTGTGATATATCTGTGGTGACCTCGAGGCACTGCAGCACTTGTGAGGTCACTCAGCTGTCTGCCATTCCATGCAGAAGTGGACCTGGTGCACAGGCCTTGCCAGGAGGTCTGGCAGCCAAGCAGGCAGGCAGACGTACTGTGTCCCTTTGTCCCCATTTCCCAAGACACCTGCATGATTGCACAGATTTGTCCTGATTCCATTCAGCCGGGGGTCCCAGTGGATTTCAAGTGTCAAACATCTGTCATTCAGAGCTCCCTCATGCTGACTAAATCAGCGCGTGAACTGAAGCAAAATCTTCACAGAATCAATGGTTGTGCCATCGATTGTATGAACAGAAGGACATGACATGTTTATACATGATATATGACATGTTATATACAGTATATATATATCTACTGTAACACTGTATATTGTACATGCTGACAAAACACAATACGAAATAAAACTACACAAACAATTTTGTTTTAACTTCGAAATTTAAGAATTTACATTGAAACATTTCCAAAGTCTTCTAAATGTATTTTTGTAGTGTGTGACGTCTTTGCAGACATAGATTTGGTCTCTTTGGATGTATCCCCTTGGTGTTCATTTTCGCTAGAAAGGCAAGAGAGTGAAAGAAAGACAGTGTTAGGAGGAGTGGTTCAAAGTGTTTTGCAGGAAAATAGACTATACTGTCTCCTAAAGCCAGTTCCAGGCAGGCGGTGGCAAGGAAAGTCTTTGTTATGATAAAATCAGGACCTCTTCAAGCATGCCCTTGATTCTGTAGTTGGCTTAACTCGGCAGGTCACCAAGGGGTTGCAGATGTTGTCTCAAGGCATGTCCCACTGCCTCGGCGAGGGCTCTGGCTGGTGTCTTTGAGCCCACATGAGCAGAGGGGGTGGTGGACAGGAGGGTTGAAGGTGCACCAAGCCTGTCGCTCAGTCGCCACAGGCCAGCACTGGGGATGCCGGGGATGTGCAGATATGCTCATTTTGATCCACTGAGGTATAATAATTGATGATCAGCCCTGCTGTCACATCAGGGAGTTACTGGTCCATGCCATAATACACCCTTAATGCAACACATGTTGGCGTGGGAAGAGGTGCCACAAGGTCTCATGCTGGCTTCTATTTTATGTGGCATAAAGGATGACTGAGAAAACAAAATTTAGAATACGGCTTGCACTTTAATTGCTAATACATGTTGAATAAATGACTGAACACATCCGTAAATTATCTGAAGTTTTTGATAACTTTATAAATTTGTATTATTTGTGTGTTCTTGAGACTGTTGGGCCTTTAATTGTTAATCTGCTTATGTAACATACAATAAAAACAGAAAGCAATAAAATTTGAGATGAAGGGTAAACATCAGAGGCGGATGCTAAAAATGCATGAAAATTAAATTTGATACTATTTAAACATTCAAAAAAGAAATATGCAGTTTTGTGCACAAATGAACGTGTGTAACATGTGTAAATAAACACATATATAAATAGTGTTTTCCACAATAAAAAAAAAGATGTGCTTCTTAATTGTTCATTTCAATTTTCCTTTAGTAGAGATTTAGTAAAAAACATTTGCAAGGAATGTTACTTTTCACAGTCCAACATCATCATACCTGAAGCTTAAAACCTGACCTACTCTTTCTAGTTCTTTTGTTCAATGAAAGAATTTTAAAAACTCGATTTAGTGTTTGGTTGCTTGATTAATCATCACTATTTTCGCAGATATGCAGTGCATATGGAAAATCCACACAGCAGGCATACAGAAAAACAAGCGTACATAAGCACATACCTACTAGCTGAAAAAGCCTCCCACATTGTGCAGCTAAGATCAAAAATCTCAAGCACAAAACGTTGCCATTGACAAGCTAAGGGTCTTTAAAGCCTCCACTCGCTGATCCGTCTCCAGTGTGGTTCTCCTGCTACAAGAAATCAAATATAAACACAGAAGCCCAACATGACAAAACTACAAAACTCCACGGCATATTGTGTCACCGCCTCTTTTCAAAATTAATGCGAAACAGTGAAAAAGTTGTTGGCATAAATTCCAAAATGATCAATAAGCCGGCGATATACTGGCCACAGTGAATAATATTTAAACTACTGACAGGCTTTTTCTGCTCAGAAATAAAGGAGTTCTGCTCCGTGTTTGTTGTCATTGTTGGTCGTCGGTGATCCGATCAAATATTAATACGCTATTCAGCCTCATTGATTTCAGTTTACCACAGACTGTGCTGAATGAAATATTGTTCTTTTTTTTTTCTCCATCAGAGGCCATTACCCAACAATGCGAGCTTGATGTCATAGTGTATTAGCAGGCATGGTGTTTGTGAAATATGCGTTTGGTATACTTGTCAACAGCTGCCTCAATTTGGATATAATAGTCACGCATGTGTACGTAAACACATGTGCGGCAGACACATGTCCGCGTGCTCTCAAGCAGTCGCTCATTTACTTTAATGTACTTACACACCCACACATCCACCACAAACACTGCAGACAGCTGGGAACAAAACTATAATCATAGGCAGTGAATGGATGCCACCTCTTGTGTTATAGTGTTTCTTATTGCTCAGAGCAGCAGACCTATTTTTTTTTGCCATGCTTTATCTTCATGGTTCATGACAAAAGAAACCATACATTGGCTAGAAGCTATAGTCACTACAGTGTTCTAGACTGTATTTACTGTTGAATAATATGTTTTGCCATCAAGGTCGAGAAGGCAAATAAGTCCTAGCGACTGTTTATTCTAAAGATTTGTGACACCATAAAACCTTAAAAAATATTTTACGTATTCTGGGTTTGTTCTCTGACAGTTCTAGTGTTGAGGAACTTTTCATTCTTTTGCATTTTCCAGCAAGGCATTTTAGTTATCAGCGTTGTGTTATAAAATGATTAATATTAATTATTTCCGGAGTAAAAGAATGTGCATACTTTCACAGAATCCATCTGTCTTACCTTTGGAGCATCTGCCATGGCTTACAGGGCCGTCCACCTCATGAGTCATAGGAACTTAGGGACATCTGTCCTAACAGATATAAAATCAGGATAGGGCCATCCATTCTGTTAACGCTCCACTGAACTCTGTGTTATGTTCAACATAATTTGCTTTTGGTTGCTGCAGCATCCTGGAATATTGCTTTGCTGCAGCTCAGACAAAGTCGGCTGGTTGTAATGTGTCCCTTTTCGGCCATTGTGCAAGAAGATAATTTGATAAACCCTCAGATGTAATGGCTATGCTGCATCCTGATAAATGTGGGTAATATGACAGGGGACAGAGGATTTCCCTAACAATTTATGAAGAGAAGTTTGGCTATTAGGATGATTTGATATTTTCCGTGGAGAGCACATGTGATCTGCAGGGAATTCATTTTGTAGCCGTACAGTGTAACATTGTATCGCTTTTTTGTTAAGGGTATTGGTGTATTTGTTGTCCATTTTCGTTCTAAGCTTGTATGTGAATGTGAATGTCGTATTAGGATTTGTTCAGGCAGTATTTCCTTTCATATATATATATACTTTTTTCGCAGTTAAATACAACGCCCATATTCCAAGGGGAGCAACATAAAGTAGGATTACAAGTACAAAGTGTTACACTATTTCCTATCTTCTTTCATAGCACCATACTGTATGTTCTTTCATTTCTCCCAACCAAAAACACTTTCCACTTTGTATATATTATTCCTAATACCTTCTTATGTATTCTTGAAAACACAAATCAGACTAAAGTTAAAGAAAGTGACCGTGCAGTGACCCAAAAAGTCACTCAGCCGTTCCTCCTCCTTGCTTTCTCTCAATCTTTTGAGGGTAAACGCGTCAGCTATTCCTCATATGGTAAAATATGCAATCTGTGCCTCCCAGTCTATGAGCGACTTTTGGGTTAATCCTCATGAATATGTGACTTTGTCTGCATGAATAAATAAAACCTGCTCACTGGGTAATTGAGGTGCTGCGCCACTAACAAATGAGGACACTATTTGTAAATGGGATTTTTTGCTCCCCCCTCCTGATCCAGTCCTATGATGTTTAATATTACACTACCAAAAATCATATTGATCCACTATGGCAAGTGGATATGACATTGAAATATTGGACAGTCCCTTGAGGACTCTGGAAAAGTTCTGTTATTTTTCTGTTTCAATATAAATGTCAAAGTCTTGATGGCTAAATTTTGTGGCAAGAAATCAAAATTATTACATTATCTGCCGTGTTTAAACGTTACAAATTTTAATTTTTTGTGTATTGTTTCACAAACATTTAGTTTCAGCATACAACATTTTAGTTATATCTAAATATATCTGATATACCTAATATCTAATATATCTAATATCTAAATTGTAATATATTGCATATATTCAATATACTGTCTATGCAATATATGTACAACTATGTCATTTTCAAGTTCAGAAGTTGATTGAGTAAACAAACCAAACCTAAAATTGCAGACAAAGAGAAAAAGAGGTCTGCAGATGATAAAGATGTAGTCAAGGTCACTCATGATTTCTTCATGTCTGGCTGCACTTTAGAGAGTGTTTCATTTTGTATTTAAAGTGGTCCCAATTATCCTCATTTCTGTGGAGTGTGCATAAGGGATCCCATATGTTGATCCCTTTTCGTAGAGAGAAAAAAAAGCTGTCTGTCTAAAGGACTTTGCACTTTGCAATTTCCCACAGCAGCGCCCCCAGTAATTGAGCCAAGAGCCCAAAAAGGTTTCAACATGTCACGAAGAACCTCAGCAGCCAAGTCATGTAAACATTTATAGATGAGGGAAGAGTTAGCAAAGAGCATTTTAGTGCAGTCTGGACAGATCAGCACACTGTAGCTTTTGCTTTCTTCATGCAAATGAAGAAAGCAATCATCAATTTCACAAGAGCTGCACAGCAAACAGGCACAATGCTACAAACACACTGCAAATTTAGAAAATTTCAATGGAAGTGTTTCAAGATGACTTTATAATGCTGAACACTGCTTGGACACTATTCGGGCTGTGTTTTGTGGCCTCTTTGTCTCCTCTGTCCACCTTCCCTTGACCTGGGAATTGATCTCAGCACGCCATCTTGAAGGATGTCTCAATTCTTAAAATGCATCTCAAGGAGAGAGGAACGAGACGAGAGGAGGCTGCCGGAGGTGCTGTGAGCGAGGATGCACACAGCCTTCATAGTGCCGGTGACACTAAAGAGGAGTGACATACAGCTGGAATGTACAAACCATGTGTGGAAACCAGGCCCTATAAATGTTCCTTTTATGTTACAGTTTGTGATTTTTGCTTCATTCATTCATTCATGTCAATGTTATGGACTGGTTCCATGCTATTTGCTCAAAGGTGAGATTACATTTTTTGTGAACATAACAACAACAGTCTTTGGGGCTTAAACCCTGGCAGGAAGGAAATTACCATAGGAACAGACGGAATTTAGGCGGGTCCAACGAAAAAAGAGACTTTCCCCCGTAGATGACACACTGGTGTTGGTGATGAGGTAAAGGGCTCAACGTTGGGATGACTTTTTTGCAGAACTGATTGGAGAAGCCAGACTTCATCCGAGGTGATGGTGAAAGCTTGCAGGTATCTGTGTCCATCTGTAATAATAGCTGAGAGACAGCAGAGAGAAACGACATTGTTTAAAGTTTGGCAGCATACAGGTGATTTGCTATGGGAAAGCATGTCAGTCTGTGGGTGTGTGAGGAGGAGAATCACTTGGTAAAGATGTGGGAATCTGCTAGTCACCTAAAAGGCATGTGGAAGAGATAGACCTGCTGACTGAACTATTGTACTTTTACATCAAGATCAAGATTGCTGCGTGTTTCTAAAAACTTGAGCACTATTGACTGTACCATCCCCTTGGATAAATTAGGTTAAAACCTCAGCATTCTTTGTGCCTTTTCTCGCCAGCTTTCACTCAGACTACCTAGTCAATAGAAATCAAATAAGGTTATAAATCTTTTTAAAGGCCCCATAGTAAATTTCTGTTAACTTTTGAGAAACCCAAGAGTACACCCTGCAGAGCATTATTTAAAATGATAATAATAACTTAAAGCTACGCTGCTATTTTCATATAATAAGAACTGTTTCAGTTTCATCAAGTTTTAAAGGAGGATTATGTAACCCTGACACTCAGCATTTAAAATAGGCACTGCGGTCCAAATTCAAAACATAGGTGAGTGGTGTCTTGCCCCGCCCCCTCCTACCTAGACATGAAGTGCAGACTGCCAGGTCATGGACACTGAAGCTTCAGGAGCACAGAACAAGGCTGAAACTCTCTTTGGAAAATGTCAAGCGGTGAGTCCTACACTTTGAGTTGATAGACAGTCATGTGGGAGCGCCATAAAACCGGTTACCTACTCTGGTCAAATTGATGTCTGTTTATATATTAAGGTTGTTTTAATATAGTAAATATCTTACATATTGCTCCTTTAACCAATTACCATGTTTTCTGTCATGGCACAGGGCCTTCCACCAAATCATCCAAAGAAGAAATCAGCACAACATTCTAAAAATAAATGGCAAATGCTTCAAGCTAAAAAGATAAAAAATTATATAGCTATCACTCTGTAACCGTTGTGTTGTTTTGCTTTCATTATTTTAATGTCCCAGGCAATTGCTGTGAAGGCCAGCTTGCATTTGCTGTGGCACTGGCGGAACAATTAACCTATTTCACACCAAAACAAATGGCAATTTGGGTAGCATTTACTGTAACAGCTAAAATACACAAGTATTATGATACTTATCTCACAGATCTGATGGCGAAAAGTGCCTTAGGAATGATACAATCAAACCAAAATAGGACATCTCCAGCTTTTAGCCGTCATTTACGACAGTGAGCTTTTCTGGTGTTCGATATCCCACCAAAGCAAGTCTTGAGAGGTGCATTGATTTCAGCGGGGTCCTCTTCGCCAGCTCTGTCCCTCATGCCTTGTGCTTGACCCACTTATTTTCTCATCTTTCCTTTTTTTTCCTCTGGAGAGTTATGCTTTCTCGCTGCTTTTCCCTTTACAGTGGGAGTGGATGCCGGTCAAGTATGATTGCATTGTATACTCTGTCTCTCTCTCACACTCATTGTCTCTCTCGATGACTCACACCTTGTCTACCTGAATGACTTAGGTGATACCAGCTCAGTTAGCCGACAAATAAATCACCAGATAAACTGGCATATATACCACAAGAGAGGCTGTCTTTAAAGGAGTCGTTGAGCACTGCAAACACTGTAAGAGTTTCAGCCATGACAGATAATGACAGAGCACTAAGCTTGAGACAAGGGCTCTTAATTTCATAACATATCACTGGCCATGTGGAACTGGATCGGGCCTGTCCCGCATTTATTGTTTTTGGGGACAGTCTCTGTATTTACTCATACCGGGCAACACAAAATACACTTCTTTTTTAATTCATTTATTCATTTATTCAGACTTTAGAATCTACATAGCAAACCTTGAGGCAATGAATATGCTTATACACTCAAGGCTTGACCTCTAAGGGGGGTTTATTGTCTGCCTTCACCCACTCAAAGAGTTTCATACCACGCAATGTGCAATAATGTTATAAGATTTAATCACTACATAATTAAAATCATTAAATTAAAAAAAAAAGAAAAAAAAAAGCATAGTGAACTTAAACTGCAGGCGAGCAGCATCAAAGCTTTCACTGGTGATGGATGATGAGAACAGACTGACAATTGACAATGTACCTAATCACTCCTGTTTAAAACAGATAAGAGGAAGCTAAGCATCTACATTAAGGTTAGAGATTAGTGAGCTAAGGGCTGCATGCATTTATATCATGTATCAATAGCCATACCCCATCAATACCCATAAATTAACTTGTGCAAAGCTAGTTTTTGCTACATGAAATGAAAAGGAATCCCTCTGTTTGCCTGAGGCAGCCACATGTTTATAGCTTCAGGTCCTGAAGAGTGCTCCTCCATGCTGCACTGTGTCAAATTTAGTGCATTTGTATGATGATGTCAATGTAATGTACCTAATTTTGTCACTTTCTAGTACCAGAACAACTCTTGGAACTCAACTGTTCAAAATCTCTTAAAAGTCACGGTGAAAAGTCAGCCTTGCCTTGTGAGCCAGGGCACTCAAATTGGAATATATAGATAGTTGCCTTAATATTACGAATGATCAATTAAAAAAAAATAAAGCCATGTGTTATAATGTATGACAGTCTGTTAGAGTCAAATAATTTGTTATCAATTAGTTGTTTGATTGCTCTGGAATTTTCATTTTAATACGGCTGTCAGAAGGGATGAGGCATGTAGACAGCCGGGTTTATTGCTGGAGTTCTGGTTTCTGCGGAGAGCTGCATGATATTTCTTAATAGGGTTTAAAGGCTTGAGGCAGGTCTGTGGAGATTCTGCTTTCCTCTCCAGGATTATCATTTTTAAACAGCTTCCTTGGGAGCTTCCAGAATAAGCACTATAAACACCAGAGTTAAAAAAAGAAAAATAAATAAACAAGACTACCCATTTTATCATTTCACCAATTTCCTTCTTTTCATTTACAAAAAAAAAAAAAAAGTACTGTACTCCCTTCAAGCAAGTTGTGGCCCACTTGTCTCAAAAGTAAAAGTACTTGCAACCTTGAATGTGCTGAGTGAAAGCAGCTGGATAGCTGACATTTGGTTGGGAGAGTGGGGTTCCAATCCTGGTCAAGGGGTGTGGCAAGAATCCAGTTGGGTCCTTTGGCAAGGTTAGTATTCCAGAGAGATGTTAGCCAACTGTCAGAGCTGGAGAAGGGCAAGGAAGGGCAAGGGCCTAGCAAGCAAACAAGCTGTCCATAACTGAGGCACTGGAGACTGGCTACCTGCCTACAGAGGGACGTGGAGAATAAAAATGATGTTCACGGCTGAACCGTGATAATAAGATGAGAATTGACCTAGAGACTGAAGAGCATATGGGAGAAAGAGGCATCACGTAACACCAATGCTCAGTGGTTGATGGACTTGAGAGAGGACCACAGCCATATCCCAGAACAAGACTCAGTAACCACCACAGCTACTGGCTAAGGAAGCTAATTACACTCCACGAATGTCTAGCAGCTCAGATGAACCAGCTGCTAAAAGATGGAACCCACCCAGAGTGGTTGAACCAAGGTCAGACGGTCCTGATCACAAAGGTCCCCCAGAGGCAAACAATTCCATCCAATGCTCCTGTCAGGCATAATTGCAGACAAGATGAGTAGGCTTAATACATGACCAGGGCCCAGAAAGGGGTTAGCAGGGAACACCAAAGGAGCCAAACACCAGCTACTGATTGGTTGCTAGACACTGTAAAACCAGGAAGATCAACCTGTGCACTGCCTGGATTGACTACAAGGAGTGCTTGAAACTGTACAAGATGGACAGGACACTAAGAGGCTTCATCATAAACTCGATGGGACTGTGGAAGAAAACCCCTGCAGTTCTGCATTGGGTGAACCCCCTCAGCCAGATCATCACAAAGAGTGGCATCGGATACCAGTTCAGAAATGGAACAACGATCAGCCACCTCCTCTACATGGACATGACATCAAGCTGTATGCAAAGCGTGAGCGAAACATTAACTCACTGACCCACATCACCAGGATCTACAGCAATGACAACGGAATGTTCAGGCTAAACAAGTGTAGCCGGATGATATCAAAGAGAGGCAAGATAATCACAACAGAAGGCAAAATAGCCGATGTTCAGGACAGCTACAAATACCTTGTGATTCCCCAAGCAAATGGAAATCATTAAAAGGCAGAAAGGAATTCAGCCACAGCGAAATACCTATGTAGAGTAATGCAGGTCCTGAGAAGTAAGCTGAATGGTCAGAACAAAATTGGAGCCATCAACATCTATGCCCTGCCTGTCATCAGATACCCTGCTGGTATAATAACCTGGCCAAAGGAGGAAATAGAAGCCATAGATATCAACACAAGGAAGCTCTTCACTATGCATGGAGAGTTTCCTCCAGTCCAGCGACCTGAGGCTGTACACTATGCGGAAAGGGAGGCCGAGGATTAGTGAGCATCCGAGCCACTATCCAAGATGAGATAACAAAGATCCAGGAATACATCAGGAAGAGGACCCCGAATGATGACCTGCTAGGTGAATGCCTCAGGCAGCAGAAACCCAGTGAGGAGGAGGAAGAAGAAGAGAGAGACCATCATGGAGGGACAAGCCCCTGCATGGGATGTACCACCGACAGATAGAATATTGTGGCTGATATCGAGAAAACATACCAGTGGCTGGAGAAGGCTGGTCTCAGGGACAGCACAAAGGCACAAATCATGGCAGCACAAGAACAGGCCTTGAACACAAGATCGATAGAGGCCAAGGGTTTACCACACCAGACAGGACCAAAGGTGCAGACTGTGCAAAGATGCCCCTGAGACATTGCAGGTACGGCATACCTGGAGCACCATAACCAAGTGTATAGCATAGTATACAGGAAGATCTGCGCCGAGTAAAGGCTGGAGTTTTCCAAGATACTGTGGGACTTCCAGATCTACACCAATAAGATGTTGGTGGCTAATACGTCAATATCGTGGTGGTCGACAAGGATAAGAAGGCGGTAGTGGTAGATGTCGCAATCCCAAATGATAGCAAAATCAGGAAGAAGGAACACAAGAAGCTTGAGAAATAACAAAGGCTGAAAGAAGAGCAGGAAAGGATGTGGGCAGTAAAGGCATCAGTGATACCAGTGCTAATAAGTGCACTCAGGGCTGTAACTGCCAAATTGGGAGAGTGGCTCCAACAAATCCCAGAAATAACACCTGAGACCTCAGTCCAGAAGAGTGTAATCATAGGAACAGCTGAGATGGATCCCAGGCCTCTGGTAGAGGACCCGAGCTTGAAGGAGACACAAGACTGCCCACAGATGGCCAGTGGGGAATTTTTTTAATATTTATGTTAGATATGTAAATATATGTATACATACTGGAGCTGTTGTCCACTGTGATCCTGCAACCTCCAGCCCATATTTGGCGCAGACTTTCCTGTATACTATGCAAGCCACTTGGTTATGGCACTCCAAGTATGCAGAAGTGCTTGCATCTTGCACCCTGCTGTTATGTGCTGGTGATCTCTCCATAGACTTCATTGCTAATATCAGAGTCATCTTATTTTATTGTGTTAGGAGCAATATGCAGCACGGCAAATTCTAGAAGGCAAGTTTCACTTTCATATTAAAATTACACACACACACAGAGTACTAAACTACTATTGGGCTGAACTTCAAAAAAAATCATACATGTGTCCATCATATATTTAAGAAAAATGCTGACTGCAACTGGACAGAAAATCCGAAGTTCTTCAGGTTCCACTCTCTGACTTTTCTCTCCCAGCTAGATTTGCATTTTTCAACAGAGGCAGGATTTGAGCAAAGAGTGTGATTGCCCTCTTTGCTAGTTAAATGTTTAAAGAAGACATGCAATTTGAATTGCTGCAGAGCTCATCAATATGAAATTGGCCGTCTGGAGGGAAACAAAATGTGAGGAGGCAGTTGAGCACTTGGCATGCCCGAAATCCAGCAACATTCCATTTCCCAGCATTGCAGCAGGTGTAGTGTTTCAGGGTTAAAAGAAATCCCGGGGTACTACCTTTCTACCTTTGAGGTTTTTCCACCTTATCAACCGCACAAAAAGTCGCACTACATATCAGTTTATATGCAGGGAAACAAATCTGGGAAGAAAACAAGGATTAGAAGACAGAATGATTAATTAATATTTCATGCATGTTTAATAACACATGCAATGCTAAGTTATTGATTGACAAAATCAACAAATAAAGTGTTTTGAAAGTCTATTAATTAATTCATTTGCCAGTCATATTTCCATACAGTCAAGACATAACGCTGTTTAAAAAGCAGGTCAGTCAACAAGCTTAAAGTATTATACATTCATCTGGGGAAACCTTCTTTGGGCTTCTGAACTTGTTATGTGTCACTCAAAAAATTATCCAATAGAAAACAGGATGATGTCAAAGCCCACCCGTTGTTTTCTTCCCCAAAATCCTGCTGTGCTCCAAGATGTGTTGACAGCAGCTAATTATTAAAATTGTATTTTTGTTCCACTCTCTAGGGTTGTCAACAGCTTTGCAACAAATAAAATTTCATTTCCCAAACTAATTATGATTACTAGAGAGAATTTAAGGCAGTACAGTTAACATGTAACAAATGGGGACGATCCTACCAAACAAAGGGGCTTTTGGCAAGTTATCAGCTCCCCAGTTTTAACTCTTTTTGTCAACCAGGCCCACTGTTGACTGTTAATCAAGCTTTGTTGTAACACAAACGTTGCTCAACAGAAATGAATCATTTGTATGTACAGACAGTCAGAGTTCAATAGACTTTCTGTCATCGACTCCTTCAGCTGATAAAACACACAAGGCAGCAGGGTGAAAGGGAACCATTTGCAGAGTTGACAGATTCCATCATGGATGACTTTACCATACCTGAGCACTGCTTTTTTTTACTGCGTTCTGTGTGCGAGTGAGCGAAAGCAGTGATAAGTCAGGCTTTATGGGCCTTCTGAATACCGGAGAGGTCAATCTGTGTGAATGGCTGTTAAAGTCCAACATAACTTCACCAGGCCCTTTTAACAAGCTCGAAGACATTCTACGCCCACAGTCAAAGCTGAGCGTTTGTATCATTCTCTAATATACTCTGCCCTGATAAGCTGCTCCCTGTGTTCCTGAATAACAAATTTCGCTGATACTCTTATTTGTAGCAAAAAACAAATATTTCTCCCTGCAATTGAGTTCATGAATAACCTTGACTTGCTCCCTGACTTTTCACCGCTGCTTGCCTTTATGGAAGAAGAACAGCCTGTGATCTTTGATTCATTGTAGTGGATGCTCCTTAAACTACCGTTTAGTCCACTGGATGTTAGCCATCATACCATCTTCACCCTAAAACAATGGAATGAGATAGAGTGAGAAAATAAATTAAATTACACAACTTATTCTAATTCTTAACGGAGTGGCCACAACATGAGAAAATGTGCTAAAGCATTGTTTCATTATTAATGAGGTAATCACTGAGCTTCCTTTATATTAATAAAGTCCCTCAAGCACTGCATGCAAGCAAAAGAAAGACTTCACAAAGCTGAAATAATAACTCCGTAAAAGGAATTAATCTCAGTACCATATCAATACCGTTACACACGTTTATAAGTGTTGGTGTTCCGGTATGTTGAAAGTTTGGCTGTTCACACAGACCACCATTTATGTTAACAATATAAGACGACAACTAAGGGGTTGAATTTGGCTACAAAAATTAACCAATAATTATCATAGATAATTAATGATTATTAGAATAGTAAAATCTAATTTACATCAGATTACCTCGGGGGCCCCACCCTTAAAAAAGGAAAAGCATAGCCAATTTCGTTAATCAGTCTCTTGAAATCTACCAAACTGTGAATTTGGACTTATGCTTAATAATTAGCTAAATAATTACGATCAACATTCCCTCATCAACAGCTAGTTGGAGTTCTTGACAGTGTAGAGGTTGGCAAAATTCACTCGTTTGCAACATTAAACACACAGCATATTTATCCACAAGTATTTATTCAAGAATAAACAATAAAGAAAAAGAAACACACAATGCCTAATCTAGGATGTAAACCAATGTATACATTTATATACAAGGCTGTGCATATGTGTGTGTGTGTTTGTGTGTGTGTGTGTGTGTGTGTGAGTAAAAGAAAGATGGATGGATGTTAAACAAAGGCAAAATGGCCCAAAGCTGTGTAAGTGCGAGACCAAATGTTCCTTTGTTACTGGGGGCTGGTTGAGACCCGGCATGTTAAGACAGTGTTGTGTAAGTGTGAGGATGTGGTGCCACGTTGGAAGAAAGATGATTAGTTGCATGCAAGGAAGGAAGGAACCGGTCGCTCCTTTGCTCCTTGCAGAGTTAGCAGTTGTGCTGAACTCTTCAGTAACTCCTTTTGGTTAGCCCACAGGTCTGGTTGCTGCTGCGGGCTAAATTTGATCTTGGTGCGTCCTCAGCAGGAGCTCTGTGGCTCCAGCTCCACCGAGCGCCGAGAGGGAAGAGCTGGGCTCTGTAGCTCCAGCTCCGAGGAGAGCAGAGAGAGAAGAAAGGATCTCTCTTGTATGCCTGTCCTTTCCAGATATCTGGTATTTAGAACCAAGGTATAAAAGGTTGTAAATAGTTGGGGGCTCGGGGGGATCACTCAGTTGTGGGGTCCCACATAAGACAACAAAAATGTAATGTGCTCATATATCTACGTCGATTTTTTTCCACAGAAAAATTGTAATTTATATAGTGTGCTTTATATATTTCTATAATTAATTAATTTATATAGTGTGCATAGCACAATGAGCACACTGACATGCTTTTGCTCTCTCCTCTTTTTTTTTTTTTTTTTCCGCGTCCTAATTTGCTGCAGAATCATATTGAGAAGTTCTCGCAACCCCTAAAAGCTTCTTCATTTTTCTTTCCATATGTCCAGCTCGTTGCCTTGACAACATACTCAATTAATCCATAGTGCAAGCAGCACAACTGCCGGGCTCTATAAAAGGAAGGGGCACATGGAGTCACAAAAAATGCTGAAATCACCGAAACCTTACTGTCTGATGTCTCACCACTCTGATCTTACCTCTGAATATTTGTTTTTGATGTTGTGAAGTCACTTTTTCACGCTGCCACATCACATACACACATGCAGTGTGGCTGCATTTTGCCAGCGGATTGGCAATCATAGGGAACGACACAGCCTTATAATTGCACGCTGCCCTTGAAAAAACAACAACAACATCTATTCCCCAGTTAGACTCAAATCAGCTAGAATTCTGTTTCGTCAAGAAAAAACATTTTTCCCTGTATACATTTTGCTGTAGGTGGACAAGAAACAAGTATTTCGCAAAATATGAAAGAACACCTATTTCATCTACTCCATCCGCCAACAAAAATGTATTCATTATAAATTAGGTTTTCAAGTAATTACAGCAGCATGAAACAAGTAGAAATTGGAGTATATTGCTTATTAGATCAGGACACAACGGACCATCATAGACCTATGTACAGCAACTCTTTGTATTCTGAACCAATACGCTTTAGTGCATCCAGTGTTTTCATCTGCATGTCAGCTGGTTTGTTTTGTTTTATTGGAAGCATTTTAGATCTGACAGGCTTTTTCCTCTTGTTCAATGTCACTGACAGGTTTTGACATGAAAACTTAAGTTAGCAGTATCTAACCTGTCATAGTGTATTTGTAAACAGCTTACATTTCCGTCTCCGAGCTCAGGGAAAGGAGGTGAAGCCTGACGGCAGACAAGGGTTTTTAACAAACATCACCACATGCATACATAATGTCCCATTTCAAAAAAGAGAAAGTTTGCCGCTCCATTTAATCTGTAGTATTTCTCTGAGTGCCCAGAGGATACCTTCTGGCCACAGCGTCTATGGGCCACATGCGCTATACTTAGCAATCCCAAATCATACATTTTGAGAGAGAAATCCATTTGCCCATGCAGAGTCAAAGTTGCTCAGAGTAAATCTATCTCATGATGAATTACCTTGAATTTTTGCAAGATGAACTTTGGGCAGCTGGCTACACTTTGCATGTCATGCATTGGCATTAGCTGCTACATGCTGTGTCCATGCTGCATGGATATTGACTGATGTAACTAAGTAGCGTGATTGCTGTCCTGCACAGCAGCAGACACAGCCAGTAGAACAGTAGAAATCCTGTGGATCTCTGTGGCTCAAGCAGGTTTAACTCATCAGCAGAATAGGAATCTCTTGGGTCCCCTGGGAGTTGGAATGGGGGATACATCAAGGGCAGGTACGAGGAGACAGGTGAACCATAACCTTTGCCTCCCACTACGTGACCTTGGGACGAGATTTCTGTCTTAGCGCTCAGGCTTAAATCTTCTTTACTAGATCAATTTGATGATGTATGGAGGGATAGGCAGGAAGCTTCGAACAGAAGCTCAATATCTAAGTATTAAGAGACAAATGGGACACAAATGGTATCTTTTAAGGCAACTCTTTGTTTTTGGCACATTTTAGATCGGCTTGACTCAGCAGTACCAAGAGAAAGTGGCATACATTCTACTGGGAAATGTATCCAACTTTACAGTACAACATAATTATGACCACTACATCCACATAAATGCATTTATTATTTTGCCATATTCAGATTTGGCTGCTTGAATCAGCTGCTTACAGTCAAACATTAACCCAAAAGATATAAGAGGACAAGGTAACTTAATTGTTACGTAAAAATCTGGCCAGCAATTTCAGAATGACTTGAGTTGTCTGTTTAGCCCACTGAGACTACAGAAATTTACTGATAGTATTCCAGTTTTTGATGGTTATCTTGTCCACCAGCTGAATAAACAACTTGTGTTCCAACCTAGTACATTTTGAAAATATTTTGGGGTAATAATTCTCATCTCTGCACAACCTTTTTAAACATTTCTTAACAAGGACATCTGACATGCAGCACAAGAGCCAGCAACAGATGGTTACATTGTTAACGCCGCTGCCCCAAATGTGCTCACCCAACAGCTCACAGAGAAAATAAATGTGGTCATATTGGCACAGCGGCGGGACGTGGATTAAGGACGGTTTGTTTGTCGAAACGCATTCTGTAAATACAGTGATAATCCATAAACAAGGAGAAAATTCTTTTCCTGCTCTAAGCAAGTGTGTGGACGAAGGAGGAGCCACAGAACATGAACGACTGGACATGTTATAAATGAGTATGAGAGACCAAACATAATATGACCACTTCTTTTTAACCATGTTGTATTTTGCAAACAAATATTTAGTGATTGTGTTATGCACATCAAAATGTAAATATTGACTGAACTATTGAGCGTCAAATTTACGGCAAAGAGATCCTTTTTTTCTTGCGTTCTATTTTCCTGTAATGACATATTAACATTTAGGGTTAGTTAATGTCCGGTAAGAACGTACATTCCAAGCTGAAATACAGAATAAAACAAAGAAATTATGAACATAGCTTTTTGCTCAGCACCAAAACCCACAAAATTAGATTCAAGTCTCAATATAATTATGGCTATTTTTTTTTTTAACCTTAAAACTCAACACTGAAGAGATTAGCTGAACATACAGTATAAGTTTATTCCTAAAACAAAGTTAACAAATAACTTCATGTATTTATTTTAGGTTTGCAATTTTAATAAAAAAAGGGTCAAGGATCTGAACAATTTGTCTGAAACTTTTAAAGCTGTGAGCATCATGATTATTGGCTATTTTAGTGATTGACCTCTCAGAGCCCTTTTGCACATAACGTTCTAGTTTAACACAATATAAACATGGGCGCAATATGTACATGGGCACTAGTGACTAGGTGTCACACGTGGATAAAACATCAACCAGGTGGTGGTTTGAAATTTCTCACCTTTGGAAGAGCAAAAGTAAGCAGATGGCGGGCCTTTAAGGTCCATAGCACATTGTCGACAACGAATTACAGTCCAGAGGGGAATGGGATGGCTGATAACCTCCATCCCATGTTTCCATCTGCTGAATTCTAAGCAAGGACAGTGCATGCAGACATGCAAACCCAGACGCTGACATCTTGTAAACCTGATGGAGAAAAATACAAAAGGTGAATGGTGGAGAACTGTTAATTATTTTCAGAATGTATTCTGCTGCTTTCCTGGTAAATATGTTGGACTTTCTGGCAGTGCAGTAAATCAAAATGCAGCAAACATTTGAAGCTGAGCAGAATGTTTTGCTTTTCTTTTTTTAAATACAGAACTAATTGCTGCATTGATTTAAAATTTTTGAAAGTCTGAAGCTCTTTCTGAATCACAATAGCCAATAAGATAAAAGGTTATCTAAAAGGTAGTGCTTTACAAAACTAAATCAGATGGTGACTCAAAAAAGATTCAACTTGGATTATCCACCTTCAGTACAAAGCAATCTCCAGAATGTTTTGAGAAAACCAAATCAAAGCTTTTCCGTAGGCCTCGCTGGGACAATTTGAAAAGAAAAAAAGCCTTAGAAATGGCAAACAACCCCGATTGTTATAAAACATATGCCAAGACTGTCTTTTGTCCCGGTGAAACAAAGTGGTTTGTCATGTTCTGTACATTAACCATGTTTCAAAAGAGGCTTTCATTACAATGGGACCATCTAAATCCTATTGTGGCACAACCAGACAATGTTCTCAAAAAGAAAAGGAATAATGTTGTGTCTAATTGCTGTTCCTCCTCTATATTCTCCTACTGGGTTTAGTCTGGTTCCATTCGTGCCCATGCTAAGCACAACATAGTCTCTGCTGCAGAATAACTGCCAAAAACAATTCAGGCTATTATAATTAAGACGCACTGAAGCATCCAAAGCCACCAATATGAACCACATAAATACAGTTGTTTTCAATAATGTCTCAATATTTGAGCGCTATAAGGGAGAGTGGATATAGAATATTACTTTGACCAGCTCTTGTAATTACAACCAGCCGCTTGTACTTTTACAGAACCTACTGCCTCCCCTCTATTTTTCAGCCGGTTTACATGTGACGCTCCACTCTCCTGCCACTCTTCTGTGTGGGTTGGGTACACTTGGTAAAACAACAGCTGGTTCGACTCATGTAATGGCTGCAGGATGACTGTTCATACACTGGCTTGTTGAAGCCGTCACAAATCATTATTCTTGGGCCTGTCTGTGGGGCCATGCTGTCAGCTTGTTTCTTGGACATCTCTGGCTAGACAGAAGGAGGACACATCCTTTAAGCAGGCACCTCACACCTTTGAAAAAGCTTGAAATCTCACCTCACCTGCAGCTCTGTCTTTATCAGATTAAAGGATGCTAATTAAATGACGTCAACCCACTTTGTTAGTCAAGGGGTTGATTGAATAAAGCACATGTATTTTATCCTCCCCAGCACCACCTTATTTTGTGGGCACATGTCATTTTAAGGAGGACTCCAAGAAAAAAATGTCCACATTCTGACGAGGGAGCATTACAGCAAACCATTTCAACGTTTTTTGATGGTGGAGTGTGTGGATGTATTGCTGCTAACACGCTGCATCAGACAGCCCTGCAGAGGCACCTTCAACCAAATAGCACACCAAGGGGCTTAGCTGGAGCATTAGTCAGGTCTTAAGTAACTTTTCAATGGAGCAAGACAGTGAAAAGACACACTGCGAGAGCCGATACTGTATGCCCTCTACTGGCTGGTAAAAGCAAAGAATTCAGGAGACTTTGAGTCTTTCCTCTGTGCTTCCTGATAATGTGATTTAAAATGATGTATTGATTTTTTTTATAACACAGCTATTGCCTATAACTATATGAGTGAATGATATGAAATCTGTTATTTTGTGCATGTGAACAACTTTTCAACCAACACCCTTTAGAACTCTTAATTTAATTTAGCGAAATGTTGCAAGTTAATTAGCCCAACTTTATTTGCAAGAGTGATTCCCCATGTAAATGTGTTATGGGTTAAGTAGAATCAATTACTGCTAAGTTGAATTATAAAAGACATTTTGAATAATAAGTGGAGATATAGGCACATCTTACAGGATAGTGAGAAAATATAATTATTTATGTTTTGTCTAGGTATTACTGTTATTTTGCAAAAGAGAACAAGGAGCCTAATAGAAGTATTGGCTGTTAAAGGGAGGGGTACAATTTGGCCCATATCATAATTGCTTTTTCAAAGACTAACCTTGGAAGTAATTAGAGGTTGAAGTAAAAAAAAAAAAACCACCAACCATTCAGACAATCAGCTGCCATTTACACCTTAGGGGCTGTTATCTGTTATCAGTTTGACCCGACACTCTCCCCCTCCTGTTCGGAGACTTTACTCTTTAGACACAAAGTGCCTGCAGATTGATTAGTGCAAAGGTTGCCATACTTTTCAGCATAGAGGTTGTTTCACAGATGCAGCTTCAGCTTCATTTTTCTAGATAAAAAACAAATAAGTACATAAATGATCTTTTTAGTGCCTGACCTTTTAATGGTCAGGCACTGGCAAACTTGTGATTGAGTGTGAATTGCATTATGGAGGAAAATCTCACCTTTATTGATCAAATTTAAAGGCAGGAGAGGAGAAAAGTCTGCCAAGTGTGTTCTGCTGAAAATAATCGCAATCACTGGGCTCCAGATCATCATCTAACCTCAGATCTCGTTGTTCTTTTTTCTAGATTCTGAATTAACTGTAGTTTATAGGTCTAAAGACATGGATAAGATTATGTTAATAGGCCTGACGAATTGGAACGAGATTGTCTCATAGAAGATATTGATTGCATTCAGGTGAAAGCTATCTAAAATGGTCCATCCCTTATTGATTAATGTCTTGCATATATTTTTTAAAAATAGCTGTCAAAGACATGCAACATTTCATATGAGACTCACCTTTTGCTTGTTGCCTGACGGTATGGTCAAACGTTTATCTGGCAAAAGTCTAAAATGACTAAATGATTAGCTGTGCATAATACATGCCTGCTTTCACATGTAAGCACCTTGACAGCTTTAAAGAAAAACAATACTTTTCTTTCAGTGGGAAGTCATGCAGTTTTATTTGTGGTTAATATAATTTATTTACAGTTTTCCAGCTTCAATAATTGATGCATCATCCATTGATCATTCTTTTCACAAGGAGGCAAGACAGCATCCTATTTAATTTTGTTATTTTCCTATTAAAACCTGAGAGAACATCAAAGGCAGAATGATTTAATTAACAATGTGGAGAGACTGTATACAGCCGTCTGCCTTTTGCAAATTGCACTTTGCTGAGAATAAGAGACTTATCAGGCCCATACAGACATCGCTGCACACCTCAAAAGAAGTCGTGTTGACACAAGGAAGGGGAAAATACATGTCTCTCTCAGACAGAATTATCCACTTCACAGGTATTTTCAGTTTACATTTTCCAGTTTGGAAAATTAATACCCTTTCTTCTTCCTCCAGTAGATTTTACAATTCTTTGTTGTGTTTTCTCTGAAGTGTGGACTGAGCGTGGAGGAGATGGGGAGTTAAGTGTCATATATGGACTACCACTTTCAGGTGTTCCTTACAGCTTTTCAGTTCGTGATAATAGTTTTTTGATGTGGAAGTATTTTAAGTGCGACCACACTTACAGGGGTGTTCACTCCCCGCTTGCCACTTATAGGTTTCATAGTTTTCAATATGTTAATCAATGCTTGTGGTTAACATGCACAGCAAAGCCAAGTACACCCAGAGAAGTGCGCTCAACATGTTTAATTATGAAAAGTAGTATTATTTTAGAAGGGAAGTGAAAGAAACACCAGCTCGAGCATGTTAACCACTCACATTTTAATTGTCCCACCCTGCTCTTTAAAGATCTGTATGATTCAAAGAGCAATCAGGAAAATGGAATTGGAGTTCATAAACACTGAACCCACGGTCAGGATTGTTTCAGCAGTGTGGATATTTTGTTTAAAGGTCTCTAAATATTACAGTACACAAGTCTGGTTTGTTTTTTGGGTTTTTTTCTCATCATCATCAGTGTTTTCTTAGGTGAGTCATAATGTCTGATTAGGTTTCTAAAGTGAATTATGAACAGAACCGACTGGGGTCACATGCTTGCAAATTAGAGAATTACTTTAGTCTTCTCAAAGAGATGGATGGTTAAAACCCAGCCTTCCTTAAGTCTGACTCCAATATGTTGCCTCCCTGTACTGTAAATAAGAGTGGATGTGTGGGTGAGGAGTGGAGGAGAGATAATAATAAAAAAAAAAAAAAGAGCTGCGGGAAATCATCACCAGAAGATGTTCAACATAAAGTCAGTTCTTTTTGGCTGTATCCCCTAATACTGTTTCCTCGTTGCACGGACAGCTTGCAGAAGAAGTAACCTGATCCAGCATGAGCTTTAATAATAAAGCGGAATACCTAAGCCTGTCCTGTCAAATGAAAAACAAATCCCCCCCCCCAAAAAAAAAAAAAAAAAAAAAAAAAAAAAAAAAAAAAAAAAGTAAATAAATAAAGCAAACATCAAAAAGGAAAGCACGTGAGGGGAAAACTAACAACAGAGTCTTGGAGGCTAAGACAGAAGGAGAGAGATAAAAAAATAATGTTATTTTCTTTCTAGGGGTGACACTTCTCCCCAATTCAATATCATACCTACGTTTTGTTGCTCTGTTTCTCCTCCTGCTTGACATTTCTGGGTTAGAAAGTGCCTATTACAGCTCACAATTGCCATGTTTCAGGTAAATTCACAACTCAATATATTGCACAGGAACGTTTCTTTCATTCTGAGGAGTGATCTTGTCCTCTTACTTTGGTCATGAATGCGCCACCACAGATCACTAATTACATTAATTGTTCTTCGATGCCTGTATATTGTGCTGGCATTTGTATATATATATACTATATATGTGAGGACAAAACATTAGGTGCATTCACAAATGCACACCAGTGCTGGAGAGCTGCAGTCGCACGCCCGTTAACATGATACAAACAATCATCAATAAATTGTTAAATCACCTGTGTTTCAACATGACACTCTTCTTCAGGGTGATGGCGGTTGTCTTCATCTTCAGCTTTTTCAATCAGCATTAACCATCAGCTCTGAGCTATTGACTGATGATTCACCGCGGCAGAATCTCCTCTGACTCGAAAATGAAAGGCAGCAGCAACAGCGGCGGCAACGTGAGACAGACACTCAGTTGATTGGCACCTCATTGAGTCCGGTAGGGGAGCCTTTGATTGCACTGGCTGTCAATATCACGTAATTGTTTTCCTTACATACGAGGTGCCCTGTATTTTTTTATTTCAACAAGGCCTACTCTTCTTTTTCCTAGATGAGATTGCATAGTTCCTTTTTTTACCTACATTTTTACACATTATTGTGGAATATTGTACACGGTTGTTCAACCGCCGTATTGCACCGACAGTCTTATTCTCTCGTTGACACTGTGAGAAAATAGTGGTGTTCCTCAAATACGTTTACACAATATGTCATCATAACATCAGTGCATTAAGATTCACAAGACACACTCGACAGCTAGATAAGCTGCATATGGCTGTAAATCTGTCCTTCACAGCTACCGTAGGGTGTATCAGAGAAGCCAGTTATGCCTCAAAGCTTAAATTGGGCCCCTTTTAATTATCACATTAAATGTGTTACTGTAATACATATACCGAGCGTGCTCCTGCCTTGACAAGGGTGAACTCAGTGTGTATTCTCAGATGTCAGGCTAAAATTGAGTCTGAATTCCTTTTTAAATGGCACCCCTAACTTTTGTGGGCCGAGAGCGCAACCCCGCTGTCCACCCCAAGGTCAGCGCAGAAGACAGGATTTAATTGGAATTGAAATTGTCTACCTGATATTTTGAAATAATTAGCATTATCAGCGCGGCATAAAAGAAGAGTCGGGGATGATGGAAAATAAAATGAGCATTGGCGCTACGTAAAAAATTGAAGACCGGTTGCATGCCATCAATTCTTGTGAATTGAATGTCAGTTTGAGTGACTGGGCTTGATTCAAGATGTCACACATGAAACTCCGACATGCAAAAAAGAGATACTATAGCGAAACTTCGCCAGAGGTTGAAGGAGATGACCAACTGCAGTTATTTAGTCTAAGATAAGGCAAATGTGTCGTTGGAACTGGCAATCCTTGACCAGAGTCTCATGCAGAGGCCTCTAAATGCTCACAGAAGCCGAGCATCAAATACACATTATTATAAATGCATGGCTCCCCAAACATTCCGTCTGGTACTAGTAGCTCTCTCCTGCCACCCGTTAGACAAACTATGTCACCCTTCAGCCCTAAAGGACTTTGCGAGTCACTTCTACGGAGAGCAACATTTCTGCACCAGTTAATAAAGGGGAAATGAATTGTATCAGTGTTGCTGTCTTTGCTCATAGTGAAAAGGAAATTATCATAGAGATGGGTACTGGTGCCTTCACATACTGAATTACATGTGGAGTGAGCCCGTTTCTCCCTCTGTCACATATTCTCGCTCACGCATTTGCACGCACACGTGCGTGCGCACACACACACGTGTGCGGCAGCTTGAAATAAACGGCAGCAGAATGGAAATTGGGTGTAGTGATGTCATCGTAGCAGTGGTGGCGAGTCAGGAAGCCCTGGCAATTTTCTCCCACAATTTCTCCCACTTTTTCTTTTTTTTTTAAACTGCCCCTCTCTGCGTCCTGTCCCCTGGCTCTGCTAAGACACAACGACATTAGAGTCGATACCAGATGCCAGGCAGAGGAAATGTGACATACCCTTGCCTCTTTGCGGGTGTTTGTCGTGTTAGAGGAGGATGTAACAACTGACACGTAGAGGCTGGCACCTCGGGATAGAGCGTACGAGCATCCTCAGGGCCCTGACAGGCACACCAAATCAAAAACGTGCGGCGTTAATATCTGATAGTTAGCGCTCCAGGCTAAACAGCATAAAAGACATTGAGGTCATTGGGTTGCTGGCAGTCTCCGGAGCAATATGTCGCCTCCTCTGTGGACTGTTGTAGCCTCTGGAGCATTCTCTTCATCATCACAGACAGAATGCAATCAGCAAACCTACTTTCTATTTTTGCCCTTTCGTTTTAGTAGAGTTCTTGTTCTTTTTTTTTTTTTCTGTTGGGAGTCTTCAGAAGCCAAAATTGAGCTATTGGATCATGTAGTGACGTCAGATAACTAATAAGTGATAATAATAATAACAGTGATAGAATATCATGGAAAAGTTTTTTTTTCTTTTTTTGTTTGTTTTTGTTTGTGCAATTTTATTTCTATAATCTAGCTTTCCTTATTTTTTATTCATTACTTATGATCTAAAACATATGAAAATTGAGACTTATACAGTTACACTGAAATATCTTCAGATTTTGGGATTTGTCAAAGTAAAAACAGCAAATGATAAAAAAATTTAAGTAAAAAGTACTTCAGTTAAATTCACTTTTTATATTCACTTTCTTAATAAAGTGATAAATTATCAAGCTATTTTATTTTTTGAGATGCACTAGTATTTAACAGAAACACAACTTTTATTGTTTTTAGGATCTAGCTACATATTACTATTGTAACTGAAAAACACAAAATCCTAATAAAATGTCTGTAGAATTACCTTTACTCTTTATCACTTTAAAACGTTGAACTCATAGTAATGAACAATGTATTTACAACAAATGTATTTATTAAAACAGGTATTCGGTCTGAAACCTCAGTGAGGGTTTTGGTGCCTGCGCTGCAACAAAATGACGATTTTTTTTCTTTTTTGGAATAAAGTCGAGTCACAAAGTCACAAAGCAGTGGCTATTTTAAGTGTCAAATCATTTTGTGTCAAGAATTTTTCTGTTTTTCACAGATTTTGAAACATGCGCCTGTTTTTTTTTTGTTTTTTTTTTGTATTGCTTGCGTTTTACCCTTTTTTTGCTTATGTTCTAGGAACTGACATTTTATAGCACGCACTTTCTCTTTCTCTCACTCTCCTTCTCTTCCTCCGTCTGTCTATCTGTATCCTCTCCCTATTGTGAATATTATGTGACAATGCCTGCACTCAAAACACCCCAAATAAAGTACGCAGTGACAGAAACATTAACACAAGCCACTGAGTACCTCTGTGATTTCAGTGAGCGCGTATCTGTCAGCAGGCCCCGCAGGAGTAAAAGGCATATCTGAACTTTCAGCAGCTGGTAGCGGATTGTGACAGTCGCCATCAAAACAGTAAAAGTAAAGCTGTGATTTATTGAAAATGGCGCTTGTGTCTGCTTTCATGTTTGCCAGTGATGCATTAGGCTATGCGACTTTTCTCCTGCTCTCAAGAACATGGCCATGCAAATGAATTAAACATGTTAAGCAGGAACCGGTCTTTCTCTGAGCGCCTTACCCTTTTCATGATAACCCCTTTTTAGACATTCAGTGGACTTATCACAGCGTATAAATAGGACAGAATTCATTATTCAGGGGAGGTTTGAGTGAAAAATTAATAGTTGTCCCCGGAGGAGGGTCGGTGGCATTCCGTAAAAGGAAAACCTTTAAAGTGTACATGCACAGGGGGATCTGGAGACAGTCTGTCCCTCATACTAAAACCTTTAGTATGCTCCACTCTGCATTGATATTCCAAATATATGTTTGCTGAGCACTAAAGACTGTGACTAATACTGCATACAGCCTGCATTCATGCCTAAGCTG
>KV751335.1:5287073-5309672 GCA_001698575.1 Mola mola
GTTAATGTGTCTGCCCCTGACAGTTACACCTCCTACAGATTACACATTTTCAGGATTGCCTAGGACAAAACATCGGTACTTGAGCTGTTGACATCCGAAAAGAGATCTTTTCTTTGGACTACACTGAATGTTTTCACTTAGAAATGCCCAATATACCCTCGAAAAACATGTAAGAAAAAAACGTACAGCAGGCCCCTCTCTCGGCTCTGCCGTATAAGAGATTACAATTTTCAGCACGCCCAGATTGCTCATGCACCGAAATCATGCCGCTGCCGGTGCTGAGTGGTTTTCAGCCTGCCAGTTATCTGCTGAAAGATGGGCTTCACGATGCCTTTGTATCCACTTCCTATCTGCCGGGCCATGGAAGCAATAAGTGTAATGTATGGCTAAGGGAAAACAGAGCTAATCATCAACGACTGTAAGATATATAGCATATGCAGTGGCACCTTGTTTATTACCCTCTCCACCCCTCTTGCTGAATCCATTGGCCACGCAGACAGGCTGCCGGATCCGAGAGCTTCTTCAATGTTAATTTGATTCATTCTTGTTTTCCATAATAATTGGGGCCATGGGTCAGCGTGATGAATTTGCTTCTTACATGACACAGGACGTAGCACCGCGGGGGCTGCTGTAGCGTTTGTCTCTTTCGTTCCGTTTCCATCTTGTGCGGAAGGCCTCATTTTTCTATTATCTACGAAAACAACCAGTCGCTGTGCCGACTCCTAACGCAACAGGTTTAATTCTTTGAGGACTTGTTTACAGCTCGAATCAGCTCCTAACGAGATTTTAAAAGGGAAGCTAAGAATGTAATCAATGACATTTATATTTTTAGATGAAACTCATTTCCTAAAAATCAAAGTTATTTAGACAGTATTCTTGCTGGAACAATCCAATCTTCCTGCAAATATCAGACGGCTTTGTCTAGTCCCACCCTCAAGCTTGCTGAAATATTTTTCACTTCCTTTTCATCCCACCTCCTTTATTTTCATTTCGCAGTGCTGGCATTATCTGCACACTATGGAAATGTGCAAATCATTTTAAGGTGGATTCATATGTTTTTTTAAATCTTCATAAATATGCATTCATGTATTGCTTCCTTGTCAGTAACAGCACACCTGCAGTATATAAACAGTCTTTTTTTTTTATTTTTTACAAGAAGCAACGCACAAAGAAGACCACGAATGCCTTATTGTAGGTAGATTTCTAGAGCACGGGTGTGCGTATGTGGTGTTTCTACCTCCCCCACTGAAACCCTGTGCCCCTTCTTCTGTGCATCAATGTGGTGATGAGCACTGATTGCAGATTGTTATGGTGTTTGCACCTCTCATCTATGTGGCCCATGCAGTGTGTTTGGCCAGGCCTGATTGTGTTGATGGTGACACCAGCATCTTTTGCTCAGGGTGGGGAGGCCCAACAGGCGTAGACACATAATGAAGGAGATGTAATCAACCAATGTCACACGCGGAACAGTCAAGGGTCGAGGGGGAAGCTGTTTCTGTCTTCTACCTTCCCAACTGTGTGCTCTGTTGATGGAAATCACACAGTTATGCTCGTTGGTCTCAGGACCCGCCTTTTTTGTCTAGGTTTTATGCTGAGGCGATATCACAATTGGAAGTAGAGGTTTTTGTTGTCTCCCCTTGACAACAAAGGTGACCTCAAGATAAAAGAATTAGCATTAAATCTAGTCTGGACATCGTGCTGCTGTTGTTTATTCTCAGTGGCTGCTTCACACTACAACATAGTTTTAATCAATGCTTACGAAAAAAAAAGAAGCGAGTGCGTGGCACCAGGTTGTTCGAGTGATCCTTTTTCTCCTTTGTGCACTTTGTCCTCTCTCCACGCTTTGTCATTTGTTTTGGTGTTCTAATCTCAGCCAAGTCAATAATATTCTTTGTTGTCTGAAATTGTGTGTCGGGAACAAAAAGGCCTCCTCCTTTTGTTGAAAGTACCTGTCTGTGACTTTTCACTCTCTCTCTCTCAGACTCCCAGATAAAGTAATCATTAGATGTTGTTTTCTGCCTGCAATTACTTTCAGTTACAATGGGTCAAATACTGGCAAAGCAAAAGGGGTCGAGAGTA
Source organism: Mola mola (assembly GCA_001698575.1). Taxonomy (NCBI): domain Eukaryota; kingdom Metazoa; phylum Chordata; class Actinopteri; order Tetraodontiformes; family Molidae; genus Mola; species Mola mola. The sequence continues at coordinate 5,289,153 of KV751335.1, forward strand.
GACAAGGCTAGATGGATTACAGGCGAGGAACTGTATAGGTCCCACGAGTGATGATAAATACGTATGTGGCCCGGAGACTCGCCATGTTCAGCCGTGTCTCAGTAAATGCATCAAAAGTAATTAGTCTAGAGCATATATGGACAACCTTGCTCCCGTCTTTTCTGCATCACAATTGTTTTCAGATAGAGAAAAAAAAAAGGCCATTAATTGCACATACCATTTGTTTTAAATAGTTGGAAAAAAGAGGAGAAATAGCCCCGCCGTGCCTTATATCTCACTTTGTATCGTTACACAGAGATGTACTTTTCAGTGGAACAATCTAGTATACCGCTTTAGGTATTTGATGACCACTCACTGGCATGCAGGTGTACATGATAACCGGGGAGAACGGTCATTAGATGGAGACAATATTTCAATTGTTTCATAATAAAATCCCCTCAGCAAAGCTCCTCACACAACATAAAACATGTCAGTCTACATGGCACCACTGACATCTGCAGCACACTTGATCGCTGCCTTTCCAAGTGCAAGTTTTTATTGCTATAATGGAATATTTACTTCCTCCTGGATGCCCTTGTCAGCAGCGACAATGACAGCTCTTATTGCCTTCACCTGGGGATTATACTATGCCTTCTCCTGATAAAAGTGAAGAAAATTTGACATGTAGAGACAAGTTAATTTTCACATGCATTCTCACAAAGGCTTTTCCCAGAGAAGTAACGGGCCTGGTCTTTCTTCAGTTTATTGTTTAAATAAGTTTCCAGGACTGGTAAATATTGAATATACTTTTCATTCAATCAGCAACCTGACTCTCACCAATGCCACAACATCGTGAATAGAACATGAATTCACATAAGGGTAGACATTATTAAAACTATGAATCAGCCAGAGGACAGCGTCACAAATAAGAGCTCCAAGAAAGAAGCAAAGATGGCCAAATGCATCCAGCATTTAGGCACGCCTTCTTGTATTCGTAATTCAGTGAAAGTGAGACATTAGCCACATCTTGTGACGATTGTCTGCACTGTTATGAAAGCAATGGCACGTCTCTTCTCAAAGCAACACTAAGGGGGTTTTAATAGCGCCATTATTATTAATGACCATCCATTTGCTTATCCAGATTGTACGTTTGGAGTGAGTATAAGGCCGAGCGAAGCGATAAAGCGGTGGTAATTACAAACCCAATTATTTCTACGGAGATTCTATTTGTTTGAACGGATCTTCCATATTCGTGTGTTTCTGTGTTTTGGTATCCCTCCAGAAAGAATGTGAATCTTTTACTCTCTCTCTGGCCGCGTCTCCGATTCCAACAAGAACAAAGTAAACGATAATGTTAATACTTTTGCACTCAGCTGTGTGGTTCTGCAACTCTTAGGACCCAGTGAGTCCAAATTAATTGATACTGAAAGAGGCAGAGACGTAACAGTCACTGAAAGTTTCATTTTCTTAGCGTAGTTATCTTGGAATATGTCTGAACTTTTGCACTTTTGTGACGGCTGTATGATTGGAAAAAAAATATAACAAAAGAAAACCCACAATATTTGAGTTGTCAAAGTTTTTGTAGTGAATGTTTGAAAAGAAAACAATGCTGCATAATGACCATCTGTCAAAGAAGTCGTAAGACCTTTTACTCCTGTAGAAACAGTAATCAACACTGTGAAAATACTACAAAAGTCTTTCGATGATCCTCGTTTTATCATTTTTTACACTACTTTTTGTATCTACGTCCCTGCTACAGTCATATTTATGTTACTACTCAGTTGTTTATGGATGGGTTCATTTTAACACTTGCAGCAATGCATCGTATTTTCTAACATGTTCATACATATGTTTATAGTGCTGCTGTCCTATGAGAACTATGTATCTTTAAAAATTAAGTTTTTCATGTGGATTTCAGCATTTTTACAATAATTTTCCCAGCTAAACCAAGAGGGTGTTAAATAGTTTATTTAGTTTAAGAAAAACGATATTTTCATCAACACTTTTGTTTTCATGAACATTCAGTCTTTCAGTGGAAGGGAAAAAAACTAGATGCCATAGTCCGTCTGAAGTGCAACGTTTGCCCATTTTATTAAATGTGTTCAAGAATTTTTATTAAATATAAAATTAAAGTGCATTACTTCAATGTGCAGTTGTGTTCGTATCAGAGAATCAGTCATTTGTTCCACTGTTCGCTCACTAATGTTCCCTCAGATGCAGTGACAAAAAAAAAAAAAATGACGGATTAACAATCCAGCACCACAAAAAAACCCCTCCAAACTGGCCTATTTAATGTAGAAATATAACCCGTAATATACTAATTTAGATTAAACAGCAGGCAGTGATGTTAAGCTGAAAGCAGCTTGTTGAATGTGGGGCGATCCTGTCAAAAAGAAATTTCCTAAATATTATTCATTCCCTTCATATTGGAAGGGCAGTGTCCTTGAGAAAATATACAAATATACTTAATTAATATTCCACCAATGATAGCCACCATTACAACTTTTAAAAATAAAGTATAGAAAGAATTGGTCAAAGGAAGAGATTTACAAGATTTCAGCTGTTTGGCCCATTTTGCACTTATGAACTGATCGTGAACCCTTTTAAAACTTGATATATCTAGTATACATGTTGAATAAAGACACACCTTTAAATATGATCATAACCATGCGCGCTTACATGAAAGCCATCCGCAGGACAGTATAAAGCTTTCATGCATAAGTTTCCTGAATATACATTTAGGGCTATAAAACTTAATAGACTGCACCAATTAACACTGTTAGATGAGTCAGGGGTCTCGACCAACACCCTGATGGCTCTTTGAGGAATTTAATATCCTAGATGCTTGCAATTATTCTTTTAATTAGCAATAATGAGTTTTGCATGCTGAAATTATAAGTTGAATCGTGATGTGTGCCGACCTCAATGTGATGCTCATCAAGATGTAAGTAGCTCTGTCAGTAAATATCATCAACCGTCATGTCAAATATCTCAAACTATTGTCCTGAAAAGCTAATATGCACCCTAGCTGTGCGTATGTGTTTGTGCCTGTCACAATACCCATTTGCATTAGCTGATTAGTGGCCATTAGGACTGAATTCATACCAGTATCATAAAACAAAACATAATACTCCATATAATGTCTAACATTTGGTTCACAACTTAGCACTTTAATAACTTCATGTTACTGCTTCTTTCGCTGTTTATCATGACTGAATTAAATAATGTGGATGGTATTTGGATTCAAAAAGTAGCCAATTATCTTTATATTACCCACAGTTTACAATAACTTTCTCATTAGCATGCAGGCGCATGAGCCTGAAAATTTGAATTACTGCTTTTGTGTCATCATTTCAACCTTATTAGTGTCCAAAACAAGAATAGTCATATACACAACAAGAATAGCCAGAATATTCCCACAGTACAGGCACCACTGGAAACACAGGTGTGCCACACACGGTGGTTAACTGCTTTAGAACATTGTTTTTTTTTTTGTCTTGAATGAATGAATCATGAGTCATCTACATTACAATTGGCTGGAATATTGCAAAATGTGTTTTAACCGGGGTTGGGCAGAAATGATACATGTGCACTACAGTAGAATCCAATACAATACGGCAGGGTTAGTTTTGGAAAAGCTTTTACTCAGCTTTTTTTAGCTGGTTCATATCACTTGAGGGTGACAGAGAATGACCCAGTGGGCCATGGATTTGGGGATACTGCCAAATAGTTGTAGAATTTTTAATTTTAAAATGTTCCTGCTGGCTACTTTTCTACAACCAGGAGTAACGAATGGAAAACAAAAAACTTATGTTTAACTTCAACTACTGAACTTAAATTGTGAACAGTGAACTTTTTTGTCGGGCTGTTTAATTGGGATGCAAAATATTGTAGGCATTCAAGATATAGCATATTGTGCCCTTCTATATTTTTATATTAGAACATTTCAGCGAAGCCCTCGAGTACATTTGAATTAAATGCTTAATTTTGTCCCGTAATTTTGGGATATTGGTAAAACATTTTTGATAATACATGCATGTATGCATACCATGCAGGGCTCTCCACTTTCCCATTACACATGTCCAATGTTTACACAAGCTGCAATGTTTGACCGCATGTGTGGAAAGTCAGCTGAAGGTGGATGCAGTGGATTTCGATCTGCGGCTCGACAAAGGATGTGTTGATGTTGCAGAACAAGACTGCTGTAGGCTATCACTGGTATTGACCTTGGGTGTGACCAAGGATCCACCAGAAACCTAGAACTGTGGCACTGCAGGGTGGCGAGAAATACACAACAAGACCACGGGTAACATGTTTTGACAGAGCCCTCAAATTGGCCTGCAGGTTTGAATTGTTTTCGAACTTGTTCTGAATCAGGAATTGAATTGCACTTAATCTCTGGAGTTAACTGCAACAATTATCTCAGGTTTATGGGAATTAGTGTTACATCCTCATTCTTAACTGTATCACAGTTTTATTTCAACCACATCGCCACTGTTGGTGGAAATGAATGATCTTAAATGAGAACGGTAGGTCTGATCTCAGTTATGCTGTCTACTAAACCTAATTGTTTGCCATTATCCCCAGTTGTCTGCCATTCAAATTTCCTTGAAGAGAAGTAGAAAAGAACATTCCCAGCATCAGGGGATCTGTGGCATCAGTGATGTGTGATTCCTTCCTAAAGCTCCGCAGGGTACAGTTGTTTCCCCTGAATACAAAAGACAATGGCATCACAAGCTGGCTGTGGCATACCTCTAACTGACTAAAGCAGCCAGAGCTGTCAGCGACATCACTCACACCGTGCTCCCATCCTCCCAAACCAGCCACCGCTTCTCCAAACTATACCACCGGAATAGAAAACAGGACAGGCCCATGTCTATATTGCATACAAAATTTTGAGGCACTGGAGGCTTCTGACGTGGAACTGCTGTGAGTTCAAGCTGCGTGAAGTCACGGAGTCACAAACTTCTTTTTTAGTTGCAAAGCAATCTACACTAGCAACAGCTTCACCTTTGGTTGCACTTGTCATTTGACATTAAACGGGAGGACGGAAATCTTGCAACGACGAACTAGAGTGATGAATGCATGTTTTCATCAGGAGTGGAAGCTTTTAGTTATTTTTCTGGGTGCATGTTTGTGCTTTAAGTTTTAGGCTTGAAGCAATACATCATCAAAAACAGCAGCACCTATAGTAAAGGCACTACCACCAGCAGAAAACCCTGAGAAAAAAAGATGGCTCAGGCCTGTTGTGGTAGCATCCATTTTTGCCTTAATGAATTTAGTGACCCCCTGAAAGTGACACATTTACCACACAGGGGGATTTATACACTCCTGCGTCAAGGCTCCAGTTCAATATGGAGAGGACAGATTTGACTCCACGTGAGCACTCCAAATATATCCTAACAATTTATACTAGGCAGTTCATTTTCAGACAGTCCTCACAATTAAAGTCAACGCTGTGATATTGAATTTAAGGTGGCACAGAAATTCAAAGGAAAAAGTGAGTGCCGTTATGACAATCTAGATAGTTTTGGAAGATCAGAATGGTGCGTCGTATTGTTAATTTAGGATAATCAGAACTTTCATTTTCATTTTGCAAAATGCCATAAAATCAAAAACAAGGTGGCAGGAAGATTTGCAGATGTCTGTAAAATAGAAATTACACAGAAATATGCAGAACCTGTGTGTAAAAAAGCAAACTTCATCCCTGTGTAGTATGGTCTAAGACCCATTAATTATTTATAGCATTCTTACTTATGCAAATATGCTAAATAATTTGTACATGACAGCTTGAAGGTGAAGCCTAGAGGAGTGATGTGATGTTTGAATGAGGACCCGACTTTCCTTTTGCGTGGCCTAGGAAATATAATACCGCAGGCTCCCGGTTGCCTAGGTGCACACTGTTTTACATTCTAATTATCTGGCTTGACAGGCTTTATTGCTGAGGCTCAATGCTGAGGCCTCATCCCAGACTTATTTCTGTATGTGATGTCAGTGCCAGGATAATGAGATAAGATAATGCTGGGCCTTGCCCAGCCACCCTCCCTTGCATTTTTTTTGTTTCCTTCAGTTCCTTGCATGCAACTTTAAAGCTGTAATAATGAACTAAATAACTATACTTTAACTATACTATAATTGAACCAGGAAATGCTAAGAATACTAAAACCAGGAACCTCCTCTTATGGTACGGTTCTCCTGTTTTAAAATGTTCTTATTCGATCGTATTTATTTTGGATTCTCCAAGATTTAATGTGCGCCACATTGACAGTGAAGAAAATAAACAATGCTCTGTTAAGATGTTCATTAAATATTTAATTCAGCAAAGCCAATCTAAGACACGAACAGCAAGACATTTTTTTTTCCTTGCTCTAATTAAGCTACAGGGAATTCCTTGCATATTGTAGGTAAACAGACAGAGTCGTGGGAATACCAATGGAAATTAAATGCTCTGCTTGTGTTTTTCTCATTACAAGATGAAATAAAACATTTATCACTGACGTTCATTTTGCTAAAAGGTTGACAGTTTGTGGGTTAACCACTGATGCAGGGACAACTTTCCTGTATTTACATTCTGAGTCATGAGTTCGTTCAGTGCATTCAGTGCATCACCTCAGTAAAGATATTGCATTTCAGCTGCACCCTCTATATGTCTGGATATGTTTGATTCACAATGTTGTTTTTATTCTTTTTGTTGCAGCCATCGAGGTAAACCTGCAGAAAGCCTTGGCCGAGGCCTCTGAGACCTGTACCCAGGAGTGTCTGATACTGGGCCACTCTGACAGCTGCTGGATGCCCCCAGCCCTGGCCCAGTTCCAGAGTCCCGGTAGCAACAGCCCCACATCTACCCCTACCACCACCACCATCACTGCTACAATGCCTTCTTTTGGCTTCCAGCAAAGCTTTGCCCATGGAGCCAAAGCTAACATGGGCAGCATGGGCGTCATGGATGGTCGTCACACCCTGGGCAGGTCTGTGCCCAAAAAAGATGAGATTGGCAAAGTGATCAATCGGCCACAGTTCTACAACACCCTGGATAGACACTGCAGTAGTAAGAAGGAGGACCCCGTCAAGGTCATTCCCCTGGCAAGCTTCTCCTCCCCTGAGCAGACCTCCGGCGGAGGCAGCGACTCCTTCTTGCATGAGCACCAGCTGTAGGAGTGAAAGGCTGATCTGCAATGCCCTGACATACACGTGACTCCATTTGTAGATGGCTTGTTGTCAGTGACTTTATGATCAGTACGTATGCGTACGTGTGGAGGTATGCATATTATGAATAACAGTGACCAGCTGTGATCAGTGTAGTATTTTTTTTGATGAAGACATCTGAGAGTGGATTCAATCATGATAGTATTGTTCAAAAAAAAAAAAATGTCCTATGGGATCAGGCTTACAGCTTAGCATAGCAGGCCCGTGTATAATAAATAAAGGTAGTTCTATACCAAAGTAGTTCCATCGCAGTAAAAAGAACTTTTGCTTTCAGTTTGGTGTTTGCTTAGTGAAGGGCAATGTACTCTTTAAGCTCCTTGGACCCAGCTTTGTGAAACTAAAAGACCATTTCCTCATGCAAAAAAACATGCAAATACAGTAGGTGCTTTGTGTTGAGTGAGCTAAATTGGGATAAGTGTTAATTATGAGCTTGGACTGGATGCTGTTTATGTTCAAGTTCTCGTGAAGTTATATAACACACATCACAAACTCCTTTGGTGGTGGAAGATATTCCTTTTGTCTTGCCTGAATTAGTTTCAAAGGTCTATTTTGGTCAGGGGGACTGCAGAACAATACAAGAAAGTCTACAAAGCATATTGACGCCAATGATAGGCAATGTGGTAATCTTTTACAATCTGCATTTTCACAATGAACCAGACACCGTTTAGAACTGGAAAAAGAACCCCTACAAAAGAAAAGCATACACAAAAAACACACACCCTTGATGTTTAAGGTTGATTCTTCTCTGGCAACTCTTAACAACTATATCAGTTGCTTGGATTTGAAAGATCTTTCTTTCCTTTTCTTTGTTTCTATATTTCTCATTTTGCTGTTCAGAAAGAGCTTTGGGGTCAGTCATAACATTTTCAGTCAAATTACTTTGATATGCAATCTCAGTTGCGATCTTCACCGTGTTTAAGAGGTTTTGCAATGATTCTCTTGGTTAGCCAGAAACATGCGTTTCAATTTCAGGGGCAGCGAGAGGGGGAAAGAAAAACAGCAGCTGTATACACTCCCTCTATTCCTGTCTTATCGTTAATAACTTACTGTTCCTGCTAATTACCAATTTGTGTCTCGGTATTACTCACTTTGGGTGTAAATCTTTCCTTTATCTGTTTTTACTTTGTGTTGATGCTAGACTAGTAAACAAAGACAAAGCAAGAAATTCTCCAGTCTTTCTAAATGATCGATCTCAGTGTGATTTCTGCAGTTCTCGTATGAATCAGCATTGGCACTATTTGAAGGGACCTCCCTGCAATCTGCTTCTCTCCATGGTTTCATTACACACACACACACACACACACACACACACACACTGCATCGCCGACTGTGTATGTAAATGGCACTGATGGTGATAAGTACTTCGAACTAACTTGCTGCTGTAACAGATTGAGTCTAGTATAATCTATGGCCACAGCAAAAAGTGACTTTTGGCTGAATTCCATTGTTCTTTCCTCTAACATCTTAGCTATGTGTCTACATCATGAGATGTGTAATTCATGTGAGCTATTTTTTTTTTTTTTTTTTTTTTTGTAGTATCTTGTAAGTTGAGAACACTTCTAAATTTATAATGTGGCATTTCCAAGGGTAGGTGCAAGGTAAATTGTGTTTGCATGCTCTTAGCTACCACACCTACTCCCGCTGATACTTGGGGTCAGGACTCCTAGATTATAAAGCGGATTTGTCTGAGAAGATCACTTAAATGGACAGTGTGTCAAGGACATGGAAAAGGGCAATTCAATTTAATTTCAGTCAATTACAAAAAGTAAATTAATTTAAACAGGAAACTTAAATAAATCCTCCTATTAACATTGCTGGATGAAAATGTCGCCGTTCGAGAATCCAATTTCAGATCACTTAATAATACGCTTTTCCCTCCTCATTTTCCTCTGATTGCATTGTTACAGTGAGCCTGAATAGTACAAACAATGCATATTTAATTAAAAGGGGCGCATATCAAAGGGAACATACATTATGATGCGAATGAAAAAAAAAATTGATTCCGACACTGGTGATTGGATTCTAAAAGTTGCTTCAAAATCCTCCCTTTTATTTTTTTTTCTAATATTTTCCATCTCAGTTTGCAAGGAGCTGGATAAGTAGGGCTAATGAATTCCTACCTCCAGCAACTTAAATAACAATAATTTTTAAAAGAAACATTTTCATTTATTAACAATAAGAAGTACTCATACTATCTGTTGGATTGCTTATAAATGTGACAAAGGAAAACTGTGCCCTTCCTCAATCATGGAGGGAGAGAATTTCTATGAATGCAAAGTCACGCTGTAGTAAAAATGTGGTTGTTCAAAATTATTTATCCATTCACATGTGTACAATAAGCACAATGTTACTCATCTATAACTCTCAGTGTGTTTTAATTTACATAACTCCTGTATACTGTAATGTCGCAGCACTATTGCGGCATTATATTCATTCAAAACCAACTTCTAGGGGGATTACTGTAATAACTGCATGAATGTAAATCTGTAGGGTGATACTAACATGACTTCCGTTTTACTTTTTTTAACCACATTAAAAGGTAAAAGAAGTGTTTTATTCCCTTACTTTTCAAAGAGCATACCATTTGAATGTGCATTTAGTCCTTCTGAAGAAGTAGTGTCCCTCTATGTCAAAGGTACTCATCTTTTACAAAAACATGCACACAAACAGACACAATGTCAAGGATGACACAGGTTTCCACTTTGCATGATTCTGCACAGTTATTTTTCCTCTCCTCTTAAAGAAAGCTAGAATACAAAGAAGTGACAATGTTATCTTTTTTTCGCCCAGATTTTCGCATTGAAGATGTGTGTCATGAATATCATTTAAGCCTGTGTCCTACTTTGCATGAACCCTGAACTTCCACTTTGACACTTGACTATGTGGTTCATACATCCATTATTAGATTCGGTGTCGGTATTGATGTTTACTGCTCTACCTGTTTGTCTGTCTTATGGAACAAAACAATGTTTCACGTTGTACACATTCAAATTTTGTAAAATGTGCGTACCACTCATGCCTATGTACACACAGATATCTATACTGTCAGGTTAACTGGATTTAAAACTGTACATAACAGTACCCCTAAGAACTAGTGTAATAGCTACATACTGAAAAGACACAAAGACAGTCAAAACTAATGGCTACATGCTATATACTGGAGTTTGGAATGTGGATAAAGAGGAAAAAGGGAAAACATAAGTGATGAGATGACAATCTCTGTTGTATTGTACATGGATACACGTGCATATTAATGATGAGAGTTTGTTTGAATGTGTTTATAGGCGATTCTGTGTGTGTGTGTGTGTGAAGGAGAGCGTTGGTTTCCTTGCATGTATGAGTGTGTATGTATGTGTGTGTGCACACACGTGTACTGGCATGCACTTTGCCAGATTATTTTATGTACACAAATGTATCATGTACAAAACTATATCAAAATATGAAACTTAAGTATATGCTTGTAAATTAGTCATCGGTGAGTCAGGTCAAGTTTTGCTTTGAGAGAAGGCTTCGATGCTTGCCAGCAAATTTGTATTGGTCAGTTAAAGCTATACAGTCTGTGTTGTCATGCCTTTGTAAGATATCCTATTTAAATCTATGAAAAAAATGACCTTCCATATGGTGAAATGATTTTTCTTGTCATTTAATTTTTCTTGAGCCATTAAATATTGAGTCCTCAAAGTATGCATGGGTCACGCTTGTCCTTCACTTTAGATTGTTGTTTGGTTCACTTGTTGTGAGAGCATTGTTGTATCTGTGATAGATTTGACATGGTAGCATACTGTCAATTTACTCCAATTAGTGTAATTACAAGCTAATGATATAAGTCCCATCAAACTGGACATTGCATTGCACTTTCTTCATGTCTGAAAATCTATACAACTGAGGGTACGATTCAACTTATGACGTACTAAGTATAATAATTTGTATTTATTACAATAATGTATGTAGTCTTATGTCAGTGTATCTCCACATGTTCAAGTCTTCTGATAAATAATGATTAGGCCTTCATAATAGCACACGGCACCTTTATAGTCTAAGAGGTTTGTTGAGGTTTTCTGTTCAGGTTATTCTTACGTGTTTGATTTGGTCCGACATTGGAAATGAAAGGTCGCTCCTCTGTTCATCAGACTGCCGAGCCATTTCCATACAAGTGTAGACTATAGCGTACTATAAATTTTAGATTTCAATCATGGGCACAAAATAAACCTTTAATTTTAGCCATCTGGGTCTAGAGCCAAGTAGTAGATGTAAGATTAATCCAGGCATGGAGGAAAGCCATTCATCATGGACTGACTTCATGGTTCTTACTTCAGACTCCCTGAGCATCATCATTATCTCTCAGCATTTTTAGTGATGCATGTAGGCTCTCTATCTGTGGCTATCACACCTGATATACAATCACAGATATACAAACATATTTTTAGGGCTATTTTTCTTTTCACCTTTCCTGGTCAATGCATGTGATATTATACTGTATGTATTTTTATCTATTAATTCATCCACCTAGCCGTCAGTCCACAAATCCATCCATCCATGAGCTTTGATGTCTCTAAGGCAAACTCTGCAATGCTTCACCGGTCCCCCTGGGCTATGTGTCCTTCCTGAGGCACTTTTGCCTCTGTGCTTCATCCACTGTTCTCTTATGAATACATACAAGCCCGGAGAGAAGAAACCTCGAGCTTACAGTGCAGCGCAGGGGTTGATGTTCACAACAACAGGACATGACAGGATGTTTCGGCACTGACTCGTAACTCGTGTGACACAAAAAGCCATGTCCTGTACGCGAGCAAAAGCCTGCTGGACTGTGTCATCTTGCTTCATCTCCAGCATATTTTAAGTCCTTCATCTCCCTACGAGAGCTGGATATGACCTGCCCCATTTCTTTTCCATGGTAATTGGCTAATAATGAGACAGTGATGGTGCAGAGGATGTCCACACTGTAAAATCACATGCATACCCAGCTATACCAATCTGCTTTTCAAGTAATTATTGCACATTTGAACAGAAAGGACTTTGTGGACTTTGTGAACAGTGCGCGCAAGTGCTTGTGCACCAACACACACACATGGACACACAAATGTGCTAACAAGCCAACTTATTGTACGCCTACTTAGTTCTCAAGGTGTCATCTGTTGAAGTGTCAGAGGAACATATAAAGATTGTCAAACAGTGCACTCATTTCAAATTGTAATTAAACTGGCTATCGGGTACCTTGAGGCTGTTTAGTCAACAGCAGGGTACTAATTACTATAAGATGACCTTTGGAATAATATCTGGTGAATTATTCATAGTTGAGAAAATTGCTTCGCAGACATGCCAACGACATCTGAGGGACGGTGGAATGTACACGGAAAAATTCGATGAAAATGAGGTCGGCGGATGTTACTGTGCCTTTTTTAATGAGAAGAGATAAGATGATTGAGATAACTTTCAAACCAAATGAAGAATGTCATCAAACAAAATATAACCTGATTTTTGTGAAGTTAACGTAAAGGATTTTAGAGGAACTAAAAATATCATGTCAGCCAAGTCTGCAACTGTGACTGTCAAGTAAAACCGGCCAACTGATGGTTTTACCACTGTAAATCAACAATGTGAAATCTCTACATATATAATTCTAACAACTATATAAACATACAGTGTAGATTCATTTTATTTGACAAATTAAAACAAATACACAAATGTGTATTTACTGTATTGAAAAATTGTTTTATCAGGATGTCACATGACTTATTCCCATTTTGGTCCTAGAAAGGGAAGGAGGTAAGAAACGGAAGTGTGAAAATGTGAGCTGCTGATATCTCATAATTATATTCGAGAAAGACATTGTTATACAAGCTTAGATTAATAATTAAAAAAAAAAACAAGTTCAGAAACCTAATGAAACATAAAACTTTGCAATAAGATGCTTCCTGATGCTATTATAGTATCTCACTCAGCATTCATTTTTTAATTGTTTTTTTTCTTTTAATATTCCAATTTAGAGCCGATTTAATTTAATTCATTTCATTTCACTTCATTTTATCTTATTCGATTGAGTAAAATTGGGTCTCATCAGGTTAAAAACACTGGATCTTGTCCAATCCGTCTGTCTGTCGTACTCTAAGTTCATCAGGAAGCCAGCTCACCTCTTTAAAATGGTTTGGGCTGCCGTGCATTCTTGGCCTACATTTAGACAGACCCTCATTTGTTTACTCTGAGTTAATTTAAGCTTATTTTTCTCTCTATACCAGGTCAAACAGGTGTTGTCAAAGTGACTTGGATGATGTAGCTGAAGTCCTTACTGTTTCCTTATCAAGGAGATTATAATAGTATAATTATAGTACAGTATCTACTATATAAGACAACATAGGAAGGACTTTGAAGAAATGGCCAATCTTACATTAAAGCAATAGGATGAAAGAGAAGAAGCAGTGGCAACATATGTCAACAGGATGCGCAGTATAATTATAGTACAGTATCTACTATATAAGACAACATAGGAAGGACTTTGAAGAAATGGCCAATCTTACATTAAAGCAATAGGATGAAAGAGAAGAAGCAGTGGCAACATATGTCAACAGATTCATCCTCCTTCCGTGACTTTGAAACTGTATCGAGTGCCTTATGCTTCTTAAATGTTTCTGTGGGGTATTCTACAAAGAGATAGCAGATGTCCTGAAGAGTTTCTTACCCATCTCTGCTCAACCTTTTGGGACATTTCGCAGAAATGAGTCCTGGGACATAGTACAAAATTGCTCTCCACATCTCTGTGCAACATGAATACATAAACAACCAGAAAATGTGTCTCTCAAAAACTGCAACAATGGCTGAAACTCAGCTAACAACACAAAAACTAAAAATATAATAATACACTTTTTTTACATGGCACTTTTCTTGACAATGTCACAAAGTACTTATCAACAGGGGTAAAACAAGAAAAACAGGCCAAAAAAAAATTTTAAATAAACCATACAATGGAGCAAAAAACACTAAGAACATACAAAAGTTGATAAGGGTTAGTAGAGGAAAAGACCATATAGAAAAGAAAATAGCATAAATAAAGACATAGCCTACCATCTTTCACACTCAAAGTGTGACCCATTGGATGGAGGACTGTGAAATTACAATAGACATTATCCAAAATCGTCAGCAAGATCTTGGATGAGTGAGATTCCTGAACACTCTTGGCACTCTTCACTGTCATCGCAGGGTACCCAAATGATTAGTTAAAATTTCGCATAATTGGTAGTCATTAACATTGACTTTGTCCGCTTGGACTTCAGAGGAAAGGAAGCCATGCCAGACGTCTCCGTCTGCCATTAGAGAGCGAATACTGACAGGAGACGGTCTAGGAGCGGTCTGTGCAGCTGTGTGTTAATATTTCAGAGTGCACAAATTTGATAACCTGATGTTGAGATGATCTGCAGTGTTCTAAGGGCCAATGACCTAATCTACTGCATGTTATGCACTTCAAAGACACTGCACAGCAGGATTGTCGGTATTTTAGATTATAGATAGATATTTCATTGTCCTGCTGATAATGAAACACCAAACCAAAGCGAACTAGAAAGCACTTGGAGAGTGCAGATCTCCACCGAGAATTACAAGCTAAAATGTTTTCTAAAATCTGCTCGTTTTAAGTATCCTGTTAAATAACAAACAAATACAGTAAATGCTGATTAGTGGCGATGATAACCCTTTATAACCTGAATGCAAATGAGGTAAATGCTAGCATCAGCACCATAGTCACAATACCAAATTTTGGTCCTGGTATTCATGTGTATGTGCCTTTGATATGTACTACCCACAGTAAACATTAGTGTCACCAAAGTTAACCCCTTTCCTATACTCCTAACAGCAGATGATCTGGCTAATCTGAGTATGTTGATGTTTAGAATCTGATATTTACAAGGATTGCCTTTTATTGTAGCCTGTAACCAGGGTAATATTTGCCTATGAAGATTAAAAATTAAATTATACCTATGAGGGGAATGTAACTTGTTTTGAAGATTTTTGATAATATTTGGAAAATGTGCCTTTTCACCTATCATGGCACTGTACAAAACACCAAAGTAATCAAAATAAATCTCATGGAACCTTGAATAGCTGTAACGTATCTAACCATCATTCATTTTGGAACATTTTTCACATAAACCCCTGCTGGTCCCAGATGAAAGCTTTTATGAGAGTTCATGCGAGTATTGTTTGAATCAGCAAAGTGCTGGTCCGACAGACAGACACCCCTTCCATCCACAGAATCACACCACAAGCATAGTTTAAAATATTCAAAAACAAATATACACCAGTATAAAAAATTTAAGATTATTAATAAACAATCATCTTTAATTCTTTAAGGGTTTTCCTGCCAGGGTGAAAATAAATATATAAATAAATAAGAATAAAGTAAGTTCACATCATGCCTCTTTTGTAGAGAGGAAGTACATCAGAGAAAGTGCTTCTGCTGCGAGTTCTTTGTGTGAATCTAAAGACAGTATCACAGGGCAGCCACTGTGCCTGACAAGTCTGTTCAAGTTCGGCACACATGCAGCTTTCCTGCAGTTAAGGCAGCGAGTCCCTGAAGCTCTTCCTCCTTGGAGTTTATTGTCAGAGTGTCTTCGATGATAGGATGCCTCTCCCTCCTCTTTGAAATCCGGAAGATCAAACAAAACAAGAGTCTTGTCGCAGGGGGTGTTGTGTTTGTGGTTTGAATATATAATCAATTTCCATGGTTAGAGGTTCTTATTTGTTGCTGTATTGTTGCTAGATAACTTAATGGATAATGAAAATGGTAATACACCTTAGTGTACATTGTGTTGTGTGTTGACTTATCCATTTAATATGTTACACGTGCTTTAAAAAATGGATGTCAGTGCCGAAATATATATATATATATGGTATCGTTGAGGTATTGTTCTTTAATCGCTTCGTAGCGCAGTACTGTTTTTGCCAGTCAACCTTTAAATATGGGAGCGTCCACTGAACAATGGAAAGTAAAAGTATGTCAGTGGGATGAAAAGGAGACGCAGCAGGGAAAATCAATATGGCAATAATGTTTGTAGATAATGGCCATCGAGGTGTTTTTTTTTGAAGTGACCAAAAAGAAGAAGCGACATAAAGCCGATTCAAACGGTGCAAATGTTTCATCATCTCACATCTGGCGCTTCTGGCTTGGATTTCGTGTCACCAGCTGCTCTGGCAAAACAACCGTGTTTTTGTTGTTTTCCTGCATCACTGCAGCACTTTCTTATCATGGACTCTTTTAAATTTGCCTGCCTTCGCCGGCCTCTTTTTTAAATTCGGGCGGGCTTTGTGTTTTCACCATCTGCAAAAACACAGTGATAAATTGAGATCTTGAAAAAAAAAAAATAAAGGCTATAAGCACACGAAAAAAAAAGCGTGTGACGCTCGGCAAGTGCGTAGAAGGAAGACAGACGGATGGACAAAGACATGCACACGCACACTTCTACTTGCTTGGAGAAAGGTCACCTCCAGTTCTGTCAAGCTTTGCAGGTGGGTCAGAGATCTGGCTTTGATAACTGGAGGGAGTTTAGAGAGCAGACATTTGACAAGCATGACAATGCTCTGACAGACCTCATTGGGCAATGATTAATGACTGACATATTGGTCACCTGTCTGGCACAGAATGCAAATGCAGCGCCAGGAGAAAATTACACTAATGTTGCCCCTGATTCCATGCAGGAAGTCATGTAAAGTGAGAATGGGATGGGTTTTTTTTTCCGCTCCTAAAACAAGGCTTTATTATGGAGAACGCTACAGTGATGATGAGAGAGATGCTGCAGCATAATTGAAACTGACCGTCAGCAAATCTCTCTCATTTGTAGCGTCACACTGACATTTAGCAGTGAGTAAAAGAACGGGGATAGTCGATATTTATTGTCTTGTGTTGAATAGTCATGCTGCGCCGGCTCGGTCACATCATGCAATAGTTGTTTTTCCTTTCATCTTTTGGTCAGATGTTTGTGCAGCAGCTTTAATACAAGACATTTGGCAGAAGACAAAAAACAGCTGTGTCAACATGTGTGGGAAGTTAACTCTACATGCACCCCTTTAAAGGTACCTTGTGACGAAAAAAGTTTTTGCCCTGACTAAATGATGATTTTTATGTGCTGTGACACAAATCGTGAGGGGGTTAAGCAGACAACATGGCTTCTGCTTTCATTTTACAATCCACCGATGACAGTCTTCAATATAGAACTTCAGGCAGCCCAGGTTTTCCACATAAAATCCAAACTGACCAATCCTGATGACTTGCTGGGGTTGGCTTATTGCTGTAAACACAAAACTGACCATTTATGTATCAACTTGTAATCAGTCAGTGTCTGGTTCAGACATGTAAAGCTGAATAAATCCAATGTTATTACTTGCCACTTTGCAGCGCATAGTAGAGTAGTTTAAAAGTCAGAAGATGACAGGGCAGGTGACTGGAGATGGGGTGGGACTGAAATAGCACATTTATTGACCCCCACAACTTAAGGTGTGCTGTATTTTTTTGTTTTCTTGAAAAACAAATATGAATATGTGATCTTATGAAACAGATAACAGACATGTTATATTTTTATGACAAAAGCACCAAATGTAGGAACATGTCTGCACAGGCTTGACTTTGAGGATGTGCTCTAGGTGCTCCAGTCAAACAGCTGGCATCAGATTTTAATGAATATGCATAACAAATATCACACACTGACATTTGTCACTGAGTGTTTTGACTGGGACTGTCTGTTCATTTTTACGTTCCCAAGGCGCCAACTTTTGATGGCTTTGCTTGACTTAACAAAAGTTGAGAGTTAATGGAAATTCTGATGAATGGAAATAATAAATACATTTTTCTGACGTTCCTTAGGTCCATACCACAGTTATTTTAACGGCCTCTCAACGGCTTTGTGCTAATGTGTGTGTTTAGCCCTAATGTGGATCCATTCAGCTATTCAGCAACGCCTCACTGAACACAGTATCAAGTGAGCAAGTGCTTTAATGAAAGGAATGAATTAAAAGCACAGCCAAATCTGATGGTGATTGTTCCAAGTACAACGGTTGAATGATGCATGTCACACACACAAAGTGAGATCATGAATGTTGTTTAGCATTTAAATTAAACAATTTTTTTTTATTAACAGTTAAAGACCGTCAATATGTTTATAGTATCATTGGTGCCATCTGCATTCACTACTTTTTTCAGTGGCTTAATTAGAATAAAGCAACAAATGACACCAAACAAAACTGTAATGGCGAGAAACAACCATTTCCAGCCATATGTCTTTGATGGACTCATTTGCCATAAAAGAGCAAACTGTAAAGTATGAAAGCCACTGGGAGTAGAAGCAAGAATAACTGTCATAAAACGACCTGGTGAGGCAGTTGCAGAGCGGAAAGGAGAGGGCACTTCCGTGACACCTTCTCTCTGGGGGGAAATGCAGGAATCAAAAGGCAGGGCTGTCTTTAAAGACGGCAATTATAAACAATGATAAAAATCTGAAATAAAAAACATGACGTAGCTCTACAATATTATGCATATTATATATTCTGAAAGTGTCACTGTCAAGCACAGGCGAGGCTGAGTGTCTCTTCATAAGTTCCTCGTTATATTGGTTGTATAATAGATACAATCGAGCAACAACGTCCAATTAAAGGTACATATGCATGTCTCTAAAATCTAAAAAAAAAAACGATTAACAAATGGTTTAGTCATCAAATGTATACGTATGAAACACTGGGGTTACTCTCTCATCAGAAATCTTAATGAATCATACGACTTAAAAGAAAAAAGAAAACAGTTTGACGTATACCTGCGATATGATGGAGGCTGTGGGATGTGAACAGTCACTTTCCAGGTGGTTTGAGTGATTTCCTAATCCCCTGCAGCTAGATGATTGCACAGCAAGGTCAGCTTGGAGGCTCAGACTGATTGAGTGCTGTCTTTGGTCCGGGGTTTGCTCGAGCCTCTGATGCCATTAGATGGACAGCAGCTGAGGATTCACTCTGAAGTTTTCCAACACAAGAAGCAAACTTGTCCAAACTGAAGGACTCCAGCATGACAATAATCACAAGGGAATAGCGACGGGGAAAAAAGATAAACAACAGAGAGGGAGGTGGAGAAAAAAAACAACAGATGCAGTCGTAGTTCAGGATTCACTTTTTTTTTTCTTTTTTTTTTTTTTGTCGTACTGTGTTGTTGTTGTTTTTTGCTTTTTATATAGTTTCTATCACCCTGTCTTGAGTGCTAAAAAATACATGATAACCATGTTTTGTTTTTTTCTTTTTATCCCCAGCTGCCTTCCCCTAGTTCCTGCCTGAGTTTTATTTACATAACATCAGATATCAACTGCTTTCTGCTAAATAAATCCTGTTGTCAGCGTTGTCAAGCTGTATATTTTACCTCGACGACCCCCATTTATTTCTCAAGGTGTCATTTTGTTACTAAACTGGGCTTGCCATATAAAATACAACGTTTCTTGCGGGCTTCAGATGGATCACCCCCTACCGCTGCATACATTCAAATACATACTAAAATTGCTGCTCTGTATATCCAACTTTGCAAGTGTGCAGCAGAAATCCTTTGTGCGGACATCTCTCTAACAGCTCCTTGGCAACTTGCACGTCTGTGTGCCACGAGCTCCCAGAGCTGACTTACTCTTTGGATCAAGTGGGAAGAGGCAGAAATCCCAAAGAGAACAAAATAGCAGATCCCAGCAGCTTCTCCAGCCGATGCTATGAGATTTACCAGACCGGAGCTGAGGGTGCGAGGGTGTGTGCGTGTGTGCGTGTGCGCGTGCGTGTGAAGGGGATGTACTTTGAAATCTTTTGAAACGTCAGATAAATGAAAACCACAAGAGGCATTATGTTTTTATTATGATGACGCGGTGAGGCTTAAGTGTATAGCGTCAACATGAAAATGTGTAAAATAATAAAACAAAGACATTCCTTTGTCCTCTTCCTTCCACACTTCGAAGTGTCAGCACTTATCAGCTGTTGCAAATTAGCAACATGTTTGTACTAAAGGTAAAATTCTAATGTTGTAAAATGAATTTAAGAGGGTAAATGATCATGAATGTGGATGTTGGATTAATGAATGTAGTCGATTATTTCCTTCAAAATTCATTTGCGTTTTCTATATTGTTTCATAATTTTAAGCAATCAGAATCTTAAGACTCTAGAACTACTTAGAGAGTGCAAACCTCCACCGAGAGCCACTTTACCTGAATCATGCTAACACACATATGATGGTGAAAACATAGCAACTCCTTGGTCAAGGTAATGAATTACTTACAGTGAAAGCATCTCCCAATCATGTTTAGACATAAATAAGTAAATGATAGGAAATCCGTGCTGTGT
>KV751335.1:5309706-5326327 GCA_001698575.1 Mola mola
GACAAACAAACACATGCATGGAAGTGAATCCTAACCTCCTTCCAAGGTAACAAACGCTTTATATACTCTTGTACGTATAATATACTATTTGTATATTAAAGTATTGGAGTCAGTATCCACAATGATCATCAATTGTAATTTTTTTTTTCAATCATGAATAGGCAGAAAAGATTGCAGAAAGACAAAAAACACAATTCAGTTTTTCCTTATGCGTCACCCAAATAGAGATAAGAAAAGATTGTGAGCATACACAGCTCTGTGTACATTTCATTTTTCATCCCTCTCATAATCCCCTACGCCGTACACGGGCATCCTCTCCACTGCCAATTCTCGGGCAACTGAGCTTTAAAGAAGCGGGCAGAATTGGTTCCAGTCCGGTAGACACTCCACATCATTTAATGTATTCCAACCTATTACCTTTTTAGTTGTGACACCTAATTCTTTTTCTACCAATATATTTGGTGGGTCATTCAATAACTGACACCTCTCTTCCGCAACCTAGTAATATCTCTGTTGTTGTTTGAGCGTGTGTCACAGCTGCAAAGCCCGAAATTCAAGAGATAGATTCGCTGACAGAGACATCCCATCATTCCTTGGGCTGAGGCTGGTGCAGGAAATGTTGCCCTGTAATAGTGGAGTAGCCTTGTCACTTTTATCTGAAGTACTTGATCACAGCGCACAACAACTGATGTGTGCAAGTAAGGGGTAAGGGGTAAAAGGATGATGCTAATTCAGATAAAAGCTCTTTCACTTGGTGGGAGGTTCCCTCTTCAGAACTACTTGGCCAGACATTTTTAATGCTAACCACTAATTCGCTAACCACTTAATTTAATCTCCCCGTTTGGCCATGTGAGATGTTGGAAGGGATGTATGGGTCTGTCACAAAGCAGGTGCATGGGGAAACTGTGGACTTTCTGGTTTAACATAAATAAATAATTAAATTAAGACAATTAGAAAAAAAACAAACAAAAAAAAAAAAAAAACATTCTCACCCTGGGACCTATCAAATGCCACTTAGCATTCAAGGGCTTTGTGATTCATTAATAGCCCAGCAGGCTGGTTAGATGGAAGCATCTGTTATCTGGTTCCAATCCTTATGCCATCACTGTCACAATAATCACATACAACAGGTGGCAGGTGCGTTAACATACAGCTCGCTGCATTCGCTTCCAAAAAAATTCCATCCATGTTTGTACACAAAGTTGATGTCTTTCGTTTGAGATTAAGTTGAACAAGATATGTTTTCAGTTTCAATTATAGTATTATTATTATTGATTATTTGATTTTCTTTTTTTGTTGGTGTTGTTATTGCACTTATTTCATTTTGTACAGCTTTCTGGTTTACAGCTAAATGTATCTTAATGTATTTGTAATATATTTAAAACTGGGAATTTGCCCACGAAACTAAGAACAGCAACTCATAATGTTTTAATCAATGGATCTTTGTCAGGTTTTCAAGAGACTAATGTTTCATCGTAGGAGTAGATAGGCAGCAATCCATCAGAGAAAAAAAAAATAAAAAAGTAACTTATAATAGTTTATAATAGAATTTTTATTAGCCTAATAATATCTTCTACCGTACAATTTAAATTTACTCTGCTTTTAAAGTAACAAATAACTAATCAAAACCAAACCGATCGAAAAGAAGAAAATAAGACTCTAACATATATATCGGCTTTATTAGAACTAACGAAAATGGAAGAAACCATCTCTGGGAAAATTTTATTTGAAGTGCTTTTTTTTTGGCCCAATTGCTGCCTTATATGATTGATATCAAAAAGATGTTAGCGGCTTTTAAATACTGCTATTTAATGTTAAACCCAATGAATTTGCGTTTAGGCATAGTTGCAAATTTGTATTAGTGTTTTATAATGTATGGTTGTAGCCTGTCATAAACACCCCCTATAATTTCTAAAATCTTTTTTGATATGTTTATTTTTTAATCCAAAGCACCAATGGCATAAAGTATAGCCTCTAAAACAGAACCCACATCTCTCCCATGCGGTATCAACACACCAGAATATAAAATTCAGTACACAGAATAATTTAGAACACTCTCACACTTGTGGTTGATGGTTAATGTTTAACTTCGTGCAGTACAACATTGAGGAAACAAAAGCAAGAAAGGCCAGCTCGCCACTGCAGTTGTTATTTATTTAGTGTTTATTTACACAGAATGGTCTGGCTGATCGTAAAAACTCATTCACCAGTAAACACACATCATCACACTCCCCATCACAAATACTCAAGTTTATGACTCAACCGCACTGTGGCTCTCTAGAGGACGGGAGCGTCGAATAAAGCACACGGCTATGAATAAAGATGGTGCAGGATTTTCTTCCTCATGTCTGGTGAATTTTATTTTGCTCCTTTGTTTTCTGATGGGATACTGTCTACTTTTCTTCCCTTTCAAAAGTAGCCCAGACACAAGTTGAGTTGGAGGTTTCTGACCCATTTAGAGGCATCCCTCCTGCTGCGGAAAGACATTATTATCAGAGGTTGTGATCTTGACACTTGTCTCCTTCAAATGGGGTAAATGATGGAAGGGGGAATGGATGTGGAAGTCTCCTGTGGACGTAATAACACCATCCTTGCAGCCTAAAAAACATTATTGTGAGAACACACAATGGGGAGCAGAAGCTAAGGGACACACAGCTCTGCTGAAACGAGAGGCAGGAAGCCATTTTACCCATTACTGAAGAGTTTTAGCACTGTTTTTGCGCCAATCTGAATAATCGAGTGGGAAATATGAAAAAAATACGTTTAACATGCCTTTCTTTGCAATCTTTGAAGAGTCTATTAATATTTTTAACCAGATAACTGTCAGTTTTACCATACACCACGTCTCTTCCCAGTTCTTGTTAACCGAGAGATCTGATGCTATTCTCACGCATCTTGTTCTTATCCTGATCAGAGGCTACATTTGTTAGCGTTTATCGCTGTCTTGTCAGTCAAGAAATAAATTGCTTCACAGCCGTGTTTCAGACACTCCCTCCTCAACCCTAACTCGTAATCTCATAATTCTGCATCTGCTCGGCCCTCCCATCCCAGCTGTTTCCAGTGGTTTTGATGTTCTGCATGAAGTGTCTCGTGTCACAAATGTAATGTTAAGTTTGAAAACACCTCACCAGCTGTGTGGAAGCTTTTCTCTTAATTCAGTCCTTTTACTCCCCTGCTATGCATTGCATGTGTTAACAGCCTGTGCTCACGTAAGAAAAATGGAACATGTCATTACATTATCTCCTAATTATTGTGAAAAAGATTGGGATTTCTCCACTGACCTCTTGATAATTATTCTTTGCGTGTGAATAAAAATAATTGTTGGAAGACTGACAGGAGTGATTTGCTCGTGACCAAACTATACATATTTCCGTAAGACACATTCAAAGGTTGCAGTGGAAGAAAAAAAAAAAAAAAGATTCTCAGTTTTAAATTGCTGTGCACACAATAGCAATTTCAGGGTTGTTCAAGTTGAGACGGTTCAAAATATCTCTCAGGCTTGTCGACCTTTATCTCAGCAAACATCAGAATCCCTATACAAAAAAGCAGAAAATGAGCTATTGATTTTCCCGTTTTTCTCTCACCCCCTCCACCCCCCTCCACCCCACACTTACTTATTCCCGTCGGTATTGTCCTGCCATAGTCAAAATGAAGGTCAGCATCGGTTTCCTTGTCGCTGCCACAAAGATGCACACGTGAAATATAGCAATTCTTGTTTTTGAAAGAGCTTTGCCAGACAGGGTATGGTTGCTTTTGTCTTAGGGGGATTAATTGGCTCAATAAAACTTTTTCTCCATAGAACGACGCGCTCTCTAGAGTCCGTGCGATGTGTGCATGTGTAAAGGGGACAATGTATGCACACACATGCATTAAATTTGCTTCATTTAAGGAAAATAACCATTTGATAAAAATGTTTCAATTGATTTGTAGTATTTCAACAGGGGCAATGTGGTCTTTTTCCAACTTAAGGGAACTTAAGGGAAATACAGTGTGGAATAAAATAAATCAGAGCTTTGACATTTACTTTTTAATGCCTTTATCATGCCTCCAACCCAAATACACACTAAAATGGAAAATCCAATTTTCACAAACACATAGTATGACAAGCAAGGACAGAGAATCTGCCTCATACTTATACACATATATAATTTTCAATACAGTATATTCTGTTGTATCGCCACTTCTATTTGGTCCATCAACATCAAACACACTGGCACAGAGTTTAGAGTCAGCACTTTAGAAAGAAGTTGACAGCACTGCTTTACATGCATCTGTTGCGGCTGCTTGATCCCACCAGACTGATTAATTACTTTCAAAGTTCGGCAGACAATCACTTCTGTCCTCTCCTTGGCTATGTGAGGAACCCGATTGTTATTGAGCACAGACCGAACTGTCTCAGCAAATGAGTGATGTGGCCAAAACTCCCCCCTCAGGGTGAGCCTTTATGCTTAGAAAATAAGCCATCATGTGCGGTCACACCCCATTTGAAGTGTCAAAAAAAAAAAAGTTTATCTCTCCTAGTGTTTAGTCAATAATCCTTTAAGTTTCCTTTGTATCTAAATCAAGTTGTGTGTGTATTTAAGCCCTCAGTGCGAACCGCTCAACAGCAATGTGTTTCATTTGACCCAAGATTGTTTGTTCGCTGTCATCTAATAGAAAGTGGCGAAGTTGTCGTCGTGATGTGAGGTACATCAAACACTTTCTTAATCCTACAGTGACATCGCCGCGTTCATCACCTCACTCAGGGGAGCACGCTCTCTTGCCAAATCCCCCCTCGGTGTACAGTGCAGAAGCCTTTTTGCATATTCTTCACGCTTGTTTACGGTTTACTGAGCAGGTCACTTCCCCTGCTTGCTTCAACAGCTGCTTCAGCGATGACCCCCCCCCCCCCCTTTTTCCTAACAGGGGTCCGAGGACTACTTGTGTGCTGCTCCCTGTCAAGTTCTCCTCTACTGGTGAAGCCTGCTGGTGACCGCATGCACGGCCTTTACCGGAACCATATGAATAATTTATTCTTTGAATTTAGCCTAACTCTGACATTTCGATGTTTGATGCCCGGGGACTTTGGCTTTAACAATATAGATAGTGCTCCTTTCCTCTGCGCATCATCAGATAAAGTTCGAAAGCACAGCTAGTGCACTCAATATCAAAACCATGGGTATCAGGGTTGCTGCATGTTCCACACACTGAATTTCCACTATTCTATTAACTCTTAGAGCAGTATCGCTCCCCACACAATTGGATTTTATATAGGTTGCAGCCATTTAAATTGAAAATAGTGTTTTGTCAAGGATAAGCAAGATAAGGTAAGATGGAAGTTTAGTTGGCACCGTGGTGACACAATGCTTTTAATATAAACACAAATAGAGAAAAATAAAGTTGTGTTAACTCACACAAAGGATACAAAACAGGTATAGTGTTTGGCGTATAAGAATCAGTGCAGCACAATATACAAAATGCAGCAGGATCTAATTGCCTTGTCGTGATGTGTGTTTTAGTGAAATGGGGAAGAACCAATAACAGGACAGAAAGCGCGACATAACGTTGGGATGAACGTGTATAGCTGGTAACTATAGCAACGAACGTAGCTCCTCTAAGCCTTGCTGAACCCCGCTAAATATTAAAGACTGATAGACAGCTGGATGCCATGACATTATTGGTTGAACTCGGCTCATATATGTTGATGTACTTTTACTTGACATGTGCTTTTACCGGGAGACAATAATATCAGACTTGAATACAAAAATACAAAAAATGTGTTTTTTGTAGATATTTGGTATATATCTCGCAATAGGCGACAGTATGATCGAGGATGTGATCTGAACGGGTTCTTCATTTCAGGTAGGCTTTAAATTTGTTGACACAAAGAAAAATGCCCTGAGCTCAGCCGTCTGTCGTATACAACATCACTCTCCCATTAGATCATCACGGTTTTGTTGATGTATATGTGCACTTGTGGCTCTGCACCATCTGCACCTGTGCACCCTGAATGAGTGATGTCAGTAACTCCTCACTCTGTCAAAAATCCAGCAACCCCTTGATCTTACTGACACATAGCTGCAGATGGTTCCCCCCACTCCATCAGATACTCACCGTAACAAAATCATCAAAGAACTGCTGGAGGGTGCGTGATCAAGAACTGAAACTGAAGTCATAAATACAGCAAGTGAATCATGTGTATTTGTGTTTTTCCAGTATTTGGTGGAGGGGGGGGGGTTTGGGTTATGCATACTGCTAGAAGATTTAAAAAGATTGCCTATTAAAGAGTAATGGATATTTTGGGCTTGCTGTAGGGCATCATATTTTACCTTTTGAAACATGCTCTTGAAATAATGCCATCAATAATCAACAATCATCCTATCTTTGTCTGCTGTTTTCTTTCTTTTACCTTCTTTTTTTTGCATCACTTTTCCATTTGTCAGACATTTAGTTTGGAAATTTCTTGGATAAAAACACATCAACTACTATGGATATTATTAGGTAGTTTCAACCAGAAAAGAAAAAAAATCTTTTTCACTGTAAATTCATCAAATTATCTAGCACATCTTGTCGTAACCTTGGATGGGTTTTGACAATAGGCAATATGTGTTACATACCCAACCAGTAAGCCATTCATACAAATATAAAATCGGATCAACTGAATGCACCTATTTAACTGGCAGCGCTTCTACAATAAAGAAATTCTATTTGCTTTTGTACATCAATATCAGGTCATCAGCTCATGACAGGCTCACATGGATTATTTTCTTTTTCCATTTTATCTATTTAAACTCCTCCCCCAGTTTCCTCTCTCTTAAAAGACTTTGAGGGACATTTTCTAAAATGTTGTACTCTGGCATTTTCTCAGATCTGACTTTTTATCCCCAAGGACATCTCCTCCTGCTGCCAAGACCTGTCAGGCAGGAGCATCTCAGAGTAAAGGGGTGAGAGGACACCAATTAGAAAGCCATCCTCGGCCAAAAGAGCCAGCGGCACAGCTTGCCACAGGAAGTGGGATGTCTGACTTCCTGCATGGGGTCACAGCTGTTTGCGAGGAGGTTATTGCTACCAGCCAATACGCACAACCATTTAGCGTCTGACGAGGCAGCCCTTATTTGAATAGCAAAGCATCACCTCAATGTCACCAATAAATTTACATGATTTCTTCCTGGCAACAGCTGGGATCAGAGTGGGGACTTTACTGGAATTAGGAGAGCGTGACAATGTCAAAAGAGCAGGACTGGCTCTTTTCAAGTTGGCTTGTTTCAAAGTAAAGATTATTAAGTAACTGAGGTGCCGTTGGGCAGAATTTGTACACATAAAGTCTCTAATTACAAGTGTGGTGACACATGCAATACCATATGTTCTGTACACTGTAATTCAGAAATATATTAACTATACCTTCTCATAGCTTTTTATGAGTTTTTCTTTTATTTTACAGTAGGAAAATAAAAGACACTGGCATACTGTAAAGATGGACAACACTGCTATTTCCACTTCCTCCCAATGTACAATAATATGAGAAGCTACAACATCCCAAATGCCAGTGCAGCCATCAGGCCTATTTGGAGTCAGAGTCTGTGCACTAGTGACTAGGTGGTGAAGCTGTGGTATCATAGTCTTAAACAAACACCAGGCTTAAAAATGAACATAAAGAGACCAAATATGACTGATAAAAAAGAGTATTTACCGTCTTCCTTGAGTTTTTGTTCGGGCCGTAACATGAAGGGGTCCAGGATTGTATAACTCTACTGCATCCAACCACCAGGGCCGTGATCATGACATTTCACATTGGTGAAACTATCTTGTTGTTAATGTTTAACGGTAAAGATAGACAGGAAAGATGGGTGGAGGGAGGGAAATATGTGTAACAACAGATTACTAACCAGGAACATTCAGTTAAAAGGTATAAATAAAACAATTAGACCAGCAAAATGCTGCAAGAAGAGTTTTCTGAAAAAAAAAATGCTATATACTTTGAAAATACGATTCATACACTTTTGCACGTATTCACACACACATATTGAGCCTTGTATTTGAGATAATACAATTTTGATTCACTGAAAATGCATGATTACTGTGATTAGTTCTTCAGACAGACAATAATTAAATGAGAAGTTAGTAGTTGTTGTCTCTGAAATAATGGATGTTTGGCTTTGGAAAGGATTTCTTTAAACAGAAGACAACATAAATAAGGAGCAAGATATCAAAGCGGCATCTTCACTTCATTAGACATTCAAGTATCGTTACCTGAGGCAGAAAACAACTGGATGAGTGGCAGGGATGGGAGCGTGTGATTGGCTCCTGCAATGAACAGCTGTTTAGAATTCCCATATTTGGGCTTAACCCAATTAAATCCTCCGATCCCCAGTCACTGGCCTGATGCAGTCAGAACTATTAATCGCCCTGGCGGAGAACCATGCCACTTGTTAACAGCCAAATAAACACACCCACCAACACCAAGGTTGAAAGTCATGATACTCATCGTGACTCCTCTGACTCCGCTGTCCCTCCAGGCTCATCATGACTGTGGGAACATCTCTGATGACTCTGAAAAACACATAATGCGCAGTGTTACGCGTCCCAGAATTTGGAACCGCAGTAACAAAGTATGAATCTGTGAAATACAGATAAAATGAACCAGCAATGAAGACAGGATGCGCTCCGTTCTTCATCCAAATTACGTCTGAGGTGTGGACAGAAGGTCTCACCTGAAACAGCCAAGAGCACAACTGGTCCTGTGACATTCGTTCCGCTTCGATCACATCTTCCCAATACACGAGAAAAAGAAAATGCTGGGATTGTCCCGCGCATCTTCAGGCATAAAATTAAACCTAATATTATAAAAAAAAAAAAAAGAAAATTCAAACCAGTTGAGCTTGCAACAAAAGTGGTAAAACCATTTAGGTGCACCACAATAGTATGCATGTAGTGCTCCATTCAACATTGATTTTCCTGGGACAAGATTGTTGTTGAAGATGTTATAGAACTATTGCGTGTGTTCTCAGGTCTGTGGTGTAGGTAGGCTTTGCTTGAAAGGATGGGGCGAGGGAGAGGTCAAGAACATTTTCGGATCTGGGATGTTAACAATAAAATACCCTGGAGGTGTGTCCGCGACCAATTCCGACAATTATTTTCAAAAGGGAGGGTAGTAAATAGTACGGGAAGTACAGGGTTTTTTCTTTTTTCTTCTTTTTGCAACTGCCTATTTCAGAGAAATGAAAGGCACATTCACCTTGTGGCTGTCCAGACAGCCCAAACAGCTGTCTGGACAGAGAAAAAGAAAGAAAAGAAGCAGAAAAAAACTCTACTTTGGCTGCCCAGAAATGTCTATTTCATAAGAAGCAAACCATCTGATCAAAATCCTGTCTCAACAACCAATCAAAAAGCAACCCATCTCACTGTTCCGACCTCTGATTTGCTTGTGTAACCATGATTAATGTTCATAACTGGGGGAGTAGAAAGCCAGTCTAATGTAAAATTAGGAGAGGTGGCTTAATCAGGCTCTGAATTACATGGACCTTCAGTTCCAGTTTAGTGAGCCCTTTTTTGTTCACAAAGATTAAGGGAGGAGCCAGGCAGCCCTGCATTGTTCCGCTGAGAAAAGAAACTCATTTGCTTTGAACGATAAATGTCTTGCGAGCATAAATCATGTCTCCTAATCCCTTTAACAATGCCACATAATGCAAATTCTCTCTCATTTACTGATCACACAAAAAAGACAATGAGGAAGTTTGCACACAGGGCCTGTAACATTGTACTGAAGGACACATGGACTTTTACCTGAAATTGCAAGATTAAAGTTATAGGCTTACGTCATGTTGCACCTATCTTTGAGTGGAGCACACTCCATCCCAACTTAATTGGAACAGAAAGATGAATGGTATGATATACTTTTGTCAAAAAGGACGCCAACAGACTGAATAAACTGATCAGGAAAGCAGGTTCTGTTGTCGGCTCTCGGTTGGCCACCTTGGAGGAGGTGGTGTAGCGGAGGATGCCGAGCAAACTGCTGGCCATCATGGACAACACCTCCCACCCCCTCCATGAAATGGTGAACATTCTGAGGAGCAGCTTTAGCAACAGAATGATCCAACCCCGCTGCTAGAAGGAACGATACAGGACAGCGTTCCCCCCCAAGTGCAATTAGACTTTCCAACGCCTCTGTTATTAGACACTAGACACTTTACCTGGTAAAATCACTCACCTCTTCCTACCTGCAATAAACTCTGCACAACATCTGTACATACTGTTAGAATTCTACAACTGCCTATACTGTGTATATTTTTGTACTTTTATTTTTATTTTTATTTTATTCTATACTTCTATACCTTTATAGTGTTATATGTCCATTGGTCCTGTACAGGAACAATCTTGCTGCTGTGACAAATGAATTTCCCTGCAGGGATTAATAAAGTCATCGCTATCTCTATCTCTATCTATCTAAAAGTAAAATATGAAAAAGTGACTTGGGTCAAGCTTGACTCTGTTACACACCTTTCTACTTCTGTCTCCAAGCACCACATGAGTCATTTACCCAAGGGAGGTAGGTTGACATTTGTGAGCCTGTTCTCCGTTTCTACTCCCCTGACAATGGTGCCTTTACAAAGCTGAAATTCCCGAAGGGAAAGGAATTAGAAAATAAATGATCATTCTAAAATAACCACACTACGAGTTTCTAAACATAAAGCTAATTATTAAATCTGTTTTAAGTCTGTTTTTCTTTAAAAGACAACACAGACACAGCCAGAAGTGGGATGTAACACATCTAGAAATCAATTTTATTCAGAATTCAGAATATCTTACTACTGTATATGACATCAATGTTCAAGCTGGATTTGCTTTATAAGAACTTGCTGTGTGTAACACGGTGTGACCTTACCTTTCATACTAAAATAAACACTATGGGGCAACCTGAGCGGATTTTATCGCCAGCTCTCGCTGTGTGATGTCCTCCCTGCTATAGCAGCTCAGAGAATAAAACACAAACAAATAAAGCTGGGGCAGTGTCTGTTTTGTGTGCCAGCTAAATCCCATTGTGTATCTATGGCTGTATTTGTATGTCTGTGTGTTGCACAAGTATATAAAAGGAGTGCAACTGTGTTTGTGTGTAACCTACAAGCAGGGGGCATGTCCATGCAATATATTAAGATCAGTTTGTGTTTGCATTGTGTTTGTGTCTGCCTCTGTCTGTGCTTTAGTTGGTCCTTGAGGATCACATTGTTTTGAAAGGATCCTGTGTGTGGTGGCAACATCTGCTTTGAGCGGGTGAAACATCTCCTCATAGCTGCCAAATAACAAGTCATGAGGGATTTTATTCAATGAGTGCCCAACAAAGAGGGCCTGTCATAAAATTTACAGTCTCACAAGGGCATTGTAGAGGTCTTGCTTAGTACATCCAACATTCCTACAACTGAATGTTAATGAGAGGCGAAGTCCCTCCCCTTGCAGTAACCCCCATGGTAACTTATTTTGGTGAAAAATTCAGTTAACGGGAAATGGAAAATCATTTATTTCATTTTAGATTATATTTCATACTAAGTATACAAATTTCTTGAATAACACATTTAAAAGCATAATTCAAGACAAAAAATTCACTCTTTGTCAAAAAAAATACGGGAGCTTAGTCTATGTTTTCTGTGAAGACAAACTGCATCTATTGTCCTGTATAAATCACAAACACTTGCACTTGTCATGTACAATGAGAGAGAAGTCAACGCACTGCACTTTAAAGGAGACTTTTCCCAAACAAAGCTCCCTTTCTCAGTCTATGGGAAAAACATTTATTAAAATACATGTTTTGTTTTGTTTTGTTTATAATTACTGTATTGGAGTTTGGTCATTTGTATCGGGATCAGAACCAGACTGGTATCAAACAGCAGACTCAGAAATGGGGAAAAGTCAATATAATTTGATCAGAACTAGGTCAGTACACAAGAAGGCAGTCAGCAGCACACGCAAAGCTTTCCAAATCGGCAGGCTAGAATTATGGTCAAAAGTGCAAACCAGTCTAAACATGAGGAACAGAACAAACATTAGGAGATTGCTGGGATGCTGTCACGGTGGAACTTGAATGGAGACAACTCTCCTTCACCGGCTTGATCTTGCTGACGTGGATGGAAGGGTGAATCCGGTCCGACATGCCTTCTTATAGGCAGCGGAGGTCTTCAGCAGGGTGCCTTTAGCTTGAACCCAGACATGACAACACCATTGAATCATAGCAGAGGCTACAGGAACATGGATCTCCTTCTCCAAGGTAGAAACAATGGAGGCTGATACCCATAGACGTAGTGGATAGGGGAAATTCCACTGGGAGGGGAAAGTGTTATGGGCATACTCAATCCAGAAAAGTACTTTAGACCAGGAAGAGGGATTCTGTGAGGCCATACAGCGCAAACCCACTTCCAGGCTTTGATCTAGTCTCTGCAGTCTGTCCATTAAACTCAGGATGATAACCAAAAGATAAACTCACTGTGGCTCCCAGAAGCTTGCAGGGTCCTTCTCACAACTGTGCAGAGAACTGCGGTCCTCAGTCAGAAAGAACATCACGTGGAATCCCTTGGTATCTGCACTCACTGGTTAATAATAATTCTGCCGCCTCTCTAGCAGATGGCAGTTAGGCAAGGGGATGAATCTAGCCATTTTAGAAAAACGATCAACCCTGGTGACATGCAATAACAAAATTTCCTAGCAACCCAACAAGGATTTAATCTTTAAGCAGATCTCAAATAAGAAATACTAAATTCTTGTGGCCAATCAAAACCAGAAATGGCTGGGCTGCCCCCTCCAGCCAGTGGTGCCAGTCCCCAACATTGTAATTTCTTTCTGCAGGAGACAATCTACATGTGAGAAAGGCACAGGGATGCAATTTGTCATCACTCACTGACTTCTGAGACCGACACTACTCCAATCCCCTTATCTGATGCGTCCACCTCTACAATGAACTTTCTGGTCGAATTCAGCCGGATCATGATGGGCGCAGTAGTGAAGCCACCTTTCAACTTCTTGAATGAACGATCAGTCTAGGGGGACTGGAAGAACTGCGACTTAAAGGAAGTTAAGTCATGAAGAGGGGCAGCCACAGCACTAAAGTTTTAGATAAACTTGAAACCCAAAAACCTCGGAACCTCCTTCCTGCTGGCAGGAGTAGGCCAATCAAGGACTGCCTTAATCTTGGCAGGGTCCATTTGGACCTTACCTTCGGAGATGAGAATAACCCAGAAAGGAGATTGAAGGTATGTGAGAAACAAGGGTGTCAACATGAAAAGATGAGGATATCTTCATAGTTTACGAAAACAAATCTATTCAATATATCTCGAAGAACATCATTTATGAATCCCCCAAAGGTGCATTGGTTAACTCGGAAATTCAAAATTTAACTTGCACTGAGTGAGGAACGAGCGGCATTCGCCAGATTCACGAGAAAGCGCTCAGGACTCGATAACCGAATGTGAGGTCTGCCAGAAGAAACAGGAGCTGGTGGAAGATGTACTAGCTAGCTCTGGTGTTTCAAAGCCACCCTAACATGGGCTTCTGAGTCCACTCTGAACTAAACTGGAATCAAATACAAGACTCAAACACGGAGAAAAATCAATATTGTGTAATCAGGAGTAGGTCGGTACATGAGAAGGCAGTCAGCACAAGCAAAGGTTTCCACATTGGCAGGCTAGATCTCTGGTCAAAAGTACAGGTCCAAACACGAGGAGATTGCTGGAACACTGTCAAAATGGACGAACTGGCACGAGAGGTTGGGGAAGCACAGTTTATATTGACAGGGGATTAATGACTACCAAGACAAAGGTGTGTAAGACTTAAAGGTGGGAAACATTTAACAGGAAGACAAGGATTAGACGAAGACACTACCAAAATAACACAGGAAACAGAAAACTAATTAGACAGAGACACGACAGATGAAGGAGCATCAGTAATAAATAGATTTATTTCCACTAACAATGCTCAGAATTTTATTGTAGTGTCTGATAGCATTACTTGTGTGTCTTTGACTCTAACTGTAAAGACAATGTATAAAACAAATAAAACAAATTCTTTTAGTCAGACACCAGTCCAGACTAATCATTTTATTTCTCTATCATGCCCGGCACAGTTAAATTCCCTAGCCTGGTCGAGCTAATCTATACTAGCAACCTAACTCCATAGTGCAGTAATTTTTCAAATTTTTGTGAAATATTAGTGATGGTCAAAGTACATTGTCTTGGTTAAAAACATATCTGCCACCAGCTAATATCTGACTCATGCTCTCACGTTACGTTAACATTAAAATAAAAAGGCAAACTTTTGGAGTAAGACATGAGTGTCCGGTATGAGCGTTACTTTTTAGTATCTCCTCGAGGCATCCCTATGTGTTCTGATCTCTTGTTACTTGCTATTTGCAATGCTTGCAGTGTTTGCATCACATGTGTTGAAATCAATGTTGGGTTTTTTTTTTGTCTATATGCATTTGTTTTATAAAACAGAACGGCCCTGATCTCTCTTGGCCATTAAGCTGGCAAAAATAAAGTATTTGAAGACAAGTCTGCTCTGATTGGTAGCTGCAGCTATAAAAAAGTAAAGCCGGTTAGTTTCATGAGCTAACTAGCATAAAGACCAGCTTTACAAGGTTTCTGATAACTATAGGAGGTATAGTAATGTTTATTCAAGGACTACACATGTTAATACATGCGCAATCACTCATACAATGATGTACAAAACTACTAAGCCTTCCTCAAAGAAAATAATGTTTTCTGTGTGTGAAAGAGAGAAGAAACAAGAAGGTGAAAGGCGGAGTATCTCAGGCAATGTTATTACTAAACAACCCATAATTGTATTCTTGTTTCTTTGTTTGTTTTCTTTTTTTTTCCACACTACCCAATAAATCGATATAGCCAAAGTGTATGAGACACACAACAAAAATCACATTTTAAGGCTAGGAAACCATGGTGAGTACAGTTTCCATTTCCTGCAAGCATTGTGGATGTAGCACATGTTAGCCAAGTTAAACACAGAGGTTCCTGTAACGTTCTGATCATTAGAGTTGTTTTACTGGCTCTCTTGCTTTGCATTACTATATATACATTAAGCTTCACATTGAATTCATCAAATTAATTGTCCTTTTGTTTTTGTTTTTTTGTTGTTTTTTTTGTAATATAGGAAGCTGAGTTGGCTTTGCTTCTATTCTCAACTGTTTGTTTTTTGTTTTGTTTGTTTTTCAGTAGATGCCTTAGATAATGTATATTCTATGTCCTCATCATAAACAATTTGTGCTCTTCCTGTTGTAATTCTTACAGTAAAGATCGGTTGCATTTTAATAAGAGATTCTGAGCAGGGTTTGGTATAACAAAATTCTCCCTGCTGCTTATTATAATTAGCAGTATCTACAGTTGGTGTACATTTCAGCATGCTTCCACAGAACACACTAACAGTGTTTGCGCTGCACTTTCAACACTGGCAGCATAGCAGGAGTTAAAAGTAAGCTTTCATCCCTTCTTTGGATAGAAGACTGTTTTAAATGCCCCTGGCTTTCTACCAAGCTCCTAGCCCCGAGCCTATGGGTCTAACAAGCATGATGCTTTGAGGATTGACTTGTAATTCAACCCAAATTTACAAGCTGATTACTATGCAGACACTGAGTCAAGTCAAGTACAAAAATGTGCTCCTAATTCTTACCAACAATCCTTTGGAGGTCCAGAGAATTAAATGGCATACGTGTACATTTGTATGTTTGCGTGTCTGTGTGAGCATGTATTTAATGGGCACCAGCTGAAACTTTGATGTAATTGATAAAAGGAGCTGTTCCCCTAATCCTAATGGCACAATTCCTTATGATCCTTTATGCACAGACTTGCTGGGGATCAAAGAAACAGAGTTTTGCCCTGGGCAATAAAAGATGTATTAAAAATGAGTTTGAAGGACATATTAACAGGATAAAAATCCTGCAATTTATTTAATTGATAAGTTCAGCAATGCATGTAGTTCTATTTTCATCAGTCAGAGATAAAACTGTTGCAATAACTACTAAAGCAACTGTTCTTTGTTATGGCATGAAGATTACTTTTCTCTTTCTGTAATGAGCTGTGCTTTTCAAAGTGAAATACAGTTTGTATGGACCTTGTCACAAGATTTGTCATGTGTTTGGATGATTCGTGTGGAATTCATGATTATAATAGGGAGAAAGGCAAAAAAAAATGGTGATAGGTTAAGAAATTAAAGAAGTGAACAAAGATGAATTAGCTACGATCACAGCATGCAATGTTTTGTTTTTATAATAGGGAGAAAGGCAAAAAAAATGGTGATAGGTTAAGAAATTAAAGAAGTGAACAACTGAAACAACTTTCATCACCCACACAAGTGATATCCGACATAAAACCTCCTGAGAGCAGTGGTAAGTTTCTAACTTAACTAGTGTGCTCTCTCTAGTCTGTTAGCACAACCCTCAGTTCATCACAGAAGATTCTAGCAAGCAGTCCAAATTTAACCTCCCAGATACTTTGACATTTTGTAAAATAGAGAAAACAAATGAAATGAACTAAAGCTCAGAGTCCATGTACTGCATCTGGTTTGGTCCTGGGCAGAGAGAGTGATTCCAGTGGCTGTGGAACGGAGGGAGACAAGTGCCACTGAAATAGATTGCTGCTCCCTCACAGGT
>KV751335.1:5326391-5372872 GCA_001698575.1 Mola mola
TTGAAGATGGTGCGCTGCTTTTGAATGCCTCAAGCCCACAGTTCTTTCCAGAGGCTCCTTTGGATTGAGCCTATTTATCTTCCTCTTTATCAGTTGAGAATGCACTTTTTGATTTATACGTCCATATGATTCTTTTCACTGTGAAGAATTCTCCCAACATGCAGCACCGGGGTAAGAGCTCCTGTGCGTGAGAAATAGTTACAATGAATACAGTATGTTTTACTGACAGTGAGTAAATATCAACAGGAGGTCTCTGTGAAACAGATGTACGCAACATCTTCTCAGTAGTTCGTCCACACTTTAGCACAGATATTGAAATACACATTATTTCATGCTGGAAAAAAAAAAAACAACACATTGCAGTAGAAGCTGTGACATGAAAATGTGAATATTACTCCGATTTGCATTTAGATGTGGTATCTCAAGGTCGAGCAAGGATTTCAGTGCAGCATCATAATAGTATCACGAGTAAATTTATTTGTAATGTGGATGCAGTCCAGGATGTTTTACATTGCATTAATTTTAGTTTTACTCCCCCAAATCTGGTGAAGGTCCCTTATGTGCTTCGACTGAGCTCTTGATTCTCATAAAAACAACTGACCACGCTTTACTGTCTGCCACGCCACATCCTGTGGACACCAGGTTGTAAGTATAAAAAATGTTATGCTCCCCCCTTTGTTGATATTTCTGATTTATGTGTGCGTCTTCACATGGAGCATGTATGCCTTTGGAACCAATATATAAACACAATTATTTATAGAGGGCTAATCAGTCTTTGTATATTTATACTCAAAGTGCTCATATTCCCAAGGAAAGTCTTTTTTCTGCTGGACATGTAACCATTCTGGTGTTGCTTATGCTTAATTTCACCAGTAGTATAATTCCAGACACTTCTGGAATTAGGCATTTAGGTATGCAGCAATATAAACAGAATTATTTTTTAAGTAGCAATAATCGGGTTATGGTGAGAATGCGCTTTGTTTGACCCAAAATGAAATTAATTAGCTTATAATTAAACTGCTATTTTATTATATGTGATATCTGGAGCTAAAACAGCACTAGCTTGCTTGAGGGTACACAATGACATAAATAATGTATTCACGGTGCTGAAAACTACAGGTTAGCAATGAATTGAGTGCACATAATTTTGCTTCTGTGGTTTTCAAATAATCATTAACCCTATTCACTGGTATTTCTTTTTGTGTTGCAGCCTTTTCAGAATACTAACACTCCAAAACAGCTTGGGTCTATTGTAAAATATAAAAACATTTTGGGGGAACATATGCAGGGTCAATTATTTTTATTATTATTTGTTTTCATTAGTAAAGTCAGGTTGTTGTACTTCCCTGTACTAATCCTCAAATGGACCTTGGAGGTGTTATGAATTTGATCTTCTCGCTCTCTCAGTATGGTTCAGCATAAAATTGAATAATTATGAGTGCTGTGATGCTGGAGGCAGAGTGTTCCTTCTGTCTTTTTAAAAGAAAAATCACCAGATTTTTGAATGTGTGCATTTAAGGCATCAGGTAAAGTGACCTCAGCCCTCATCAGTCATCTTTATATCTTTTATTTGTGTGCTAAAGAAAGGAAGAAATATAGGCAGTGACTGCCACCTAAATTTTAGCAGTGCCATTATTGAACAGCCATGGTGGCAGCTTTTGGAAAGCATCTGGATCCTGTTTTGAAGCGCGAGTACTTCATCATTTCAAGAACTCCCCTTCCACCAGAGCTGGCCCCTTCATTCTGTGAACTCAACTTAAAAGCATACTTCGCCACACCGCATCTTCCAAATTTAACCTGTGCCCTCTGTGAGGCTCAGCATCAACTTTTTTAAAGTAATTCAAGATTCCATTTTAAAAGAGCAGAATTTACAGCATTGCCATAAAAGCAAGGACTACCAGAGAATCACAATGCCTTTTCAATAAAACAATATGAGATCATAAAGGGTGAGCAATAATGCATCTCAGAGGCAGATTAAATGAAAATCAGGGAACCAATAAGGCTTGTAATAATGTACTCTGACAGGCTGGCTATAAAACAGGGCAGACACACTTAGGTCTCAGCACTTTTTTTTTCCAGGGAAGAAAAAAATCAGCAATTGCTTGACATGAGCTAGAGAAGACATCCTTTGTTAATCAGTAATTTCCTGGTAACAGTTATTATTCATGTTTGAGATCTCACCATAAACAAGTGTGCAGTTTAATGTATTGAATGGTAAATAATGGCTGCATAGAGTCATCTCGTAGAAGTATTTGAATTATTCATGGTTTTTTTGCGATACTGCAGAGGCTCTATGGGTGCAAGGATGAAATCTAGACATAAAGGATAAAGCCTGAGGTGAAAGTTTGGTGCACATACAAGTTATTCTTTTCTTTAGCATGAACACAAGCATGACTAAAGAGATGAATCAAAATAAACCTTAAGTTTAAGCCCATCAGGTCTGAAGGTTTGGTGATATATAACAAGTATTTTAAAGGTGGCCCTATTCACACGATGAAGGACAAAAGGGTTGATGGAAGACCTATGCAGCCTTTCTATGTCTTCATCATTGAATGGCCAACCTTTCTCTCTGTTACCATAGAAACTTTTTACCTTTTTACGTTTGCATTGTCACTTGTGTTTTTGTGCGTGTCGATCTCAAAGTGTTCTGACAGTACTCTCACATCAGTGTTATATAAGCTAATGAACTCAGTTGTGCACCAATAAGGCAGTGTGGGACCTTGACTTACAAAAATAAACCTTGATCCAGTTAGAATTTCATGAGCAAAGTGGTAAATTAATGTAGATTTACATTGAAAAAGAACTTAAGTCTGCACTGATATGGAGATGCACTTTCAGGCAGAGGTTTTAATAACATACAGCAACTATTATTTCCACCTAAAGCTTGTCTGCATCAGCTTCTCATCATAGCAGCTATTCTAGACTAGGCAGAGGTACGGCAGATGTTTTGTTTTCAAAGGTATGTACTAAATTGTTTTATATTTTTATCTAAATACAAATTATAATGAATAAGTACAATAACCAATTTCATTCAGACAAAATTATTTTTGGAAATTATTAAGCAATCTGAAAGCCTTCCCTCCCCAGTTCTTTAATCAGAATTGGTAAAGTTATGAAGAATGTTATCTTTAAGATGATGAGGTTGTGGCTGCAGCTTACATATACCAGTGTCAGGATTTCTAGCCTGGTGCCAGCCATTTTGGTGCCCCAAACATTGCCACTGGGGCGGTGGGGCAGTAGTTAGCACTGTCGCCTCACACCAAGAACGTCCCAGCTTTGAGTCCTTCAGGGACTTTACATGTTCTCCTTGTGTCTGCGTGGGTTCTCTCCGTGTAATCCGGCTTCCTCCTGCAGTTCAAAAGCATGCAATGGTTAGGCTCATTGTTTACTTTGAAATTCTCCATATGAATGTGAGTGTGAATGGTTGTTTATGCCTATGATGAACTGGCAACTACTCCGGGGTGTACCCCACCTTCGCCCGATGATGCTGGGATAGGCTGCAGTGTGACCCTGCATAGGAAAAAACGGTAGAAGATGGATGGGTGGATGGTATTGCTACTGGTGAAATAAAATGATTAAATATATAATAAATGAATGTAAATCAATACAAATAGGTCAGTCACATACAAAACAGGAGAAAAGCCACTGGAAAGACAGTATTTACTGTATCATTCCAAAGGACTAAAACAAAGATTTATTAATTAGCTGACAGAGGGTCTACAAGCACATCTTCATCTCATTGCTGTAAAATCATTTACTGGGTCATCATTTACCAGCTAATGAGAAGGTTCTGCACTGATGCTGACCACTTAGACATTTTTGCCCTGTTGATGAATGCAGGTTGAGCTAAAGATGTTAAAAACAGCTGAGGCATGTGGAAGTGCAGGAGTGCGTAATATGTAGCTCAATCCAGAGATCTGGATAGAGCTCTTTAAAATGATTACATTAAAAAATAACTGATTATGAAGATGATCATGTTTTGTTCCCCCCTTAAGCACTTGTGCCCTATGCCTTGCGCAGAGTGTTATATGTATTTAAGCATAGGCAGCACTGGATATATTTTTAAAAACATTATAGAAATCTTATTTAAATTTAACGTTAAATTCCCACATTTACTACATATGGTTTAATTATGCTCAGTATCTAATATTAGCAGCTTTCTCAGTCAAATTAAGTCAGTGCGTATAGCGCTGACCAGTAGCCTAAATGAAAGTCCCACTGAATATTACATTGTGGTGAAGCAACTCTATTCATAAGAGCACAGCTCTGAACAGGAAAGCATGTCATTTGGCTGCAGTTAGCAGAGCTTTTCTTGTTGATCACTCAAACACTGGCCATCATTTTGGCTATTATTAGTGTACGTGAATTGAAAGTCGTCATGGAAACAGTTGCGCATGCAGACGCATGCGCAACTGGTAAAAGAGGTACAATTTGTTTTGTTTGATTTTAATTTATGTTATTATTTATATGTGATTGGATTAAAATCAATAGCAATGAATAAAAATCAAATAAACTCAAAGGTCACTCCAGAAATATAGGGTGGCAGTAGTGGTCCTAGAGCTGATTCAAATCTGCCTCGATAGCACAGTTCATATCTCTATAAAAACAGCAATTCTTCATCTCAATATGCTGTGAAAAGACTGACCGTTTGACAGTGTGAACCAAGTCCGCAAAGTCCAAACTTTGGTCCTCTGCATGCAATTAGATTTCTAGTTCTGCTTTACTGGGCTATGGTGTGCCAGCAAACATCCCACAGTATCAAGGCTAAAACTCAAGGTCGACTCTAAAACCGTACCAGTGCGGCTTTTCCTTTGAACCCAGTGGCAACAAGTCCTTCTGGTTTTTCTCACAGGGGTATGTTTCGTTTCAGGAGTTATCAAAGCTGCCTTAGTCAACACTGAATAGATTCTAATTTGAGGAAAATGGCAATCCCTCATTATAGTGGCTATTCTCTTCCTTTGCAGCAGTTCAAACATAGCAATAATAATATTCTTATTTTTATCAGACTGAGTTGACATTTTCCAACTATTTCCTTATTCATGTTACAAACAGTATGTTGAAAATTCACCCTGGGTTGCATGCTTTAAAAGGATTATGGTGATGGAAGTTGTGTGTATATTGGCAGGCTATTCCAGTTGTAATTCTCCTCCCCTTCTGCTAACAGCGTGTTACCTCTTTGCAAGGGCACTATGGCTGCATTCTGGACGCAAGGCCATCCAAGACAATTGTGATTTAATGGCCGACTCCATCTGTGTTCTTTTCTGGGTTTTTAAAATGTAAACTCCCACACAGCCATTAAGCACGAAGCAGTGACATAGGTTACAGTGATGCCCACCCTTCTCTCCTTCAACCCACACACACACACACACACACACACACACACACACCATGTGCGTGACAGCGATGTAAACATGGTGAGTGTAAAGTGTTGGGTTTGATTGGTAGAGTTGAGCTAGGAAGATGCTTTTAATTGTCATTAAACCTCAGTTTCAACATTTGGTCGCTGTTGCTGTAAAAAAAAAATATTCAGAGTTATACTTCAGCTCAATGAGGATCACAGAGTGAAACAGCAGCAGTGGCTGATCCATCGACAGAGTCAAAGGGGGGAGTTTGAATAGATATGAAACACTACTGCAAAGCCAAAGAATACTATTAAAATCTCTTACAATACAGACAAAAATTGAATTGCCAGGAAAACCAGGAAAACATTGGCTTCATCCAGGAATTCCTCCAGTGAAGCGCTTAAATGAAGTGTCAGTGTAGGTCCGGCCGTGCAAGATATATAATTAACTAACATGACAACTCATTGACTCTGGAATCTATACATTTATTGAACTTTAACAAGAGTCTGAAATTGTGAAGTGAAACTTAACATTAAAATGACCTTTATGATGTAAAATGCTG
The DNA here is from genome assembly GCA_001698575.1 of Mola mola. Lineage (NCBI taxonomy): Eukaryota > Metazoa > Chordata > Actinopteri > Tetraodontiformes > Molidae > Mola > Mola mola. Next base: position 5,332,296 of record KV751335.1, read on the forward strand.
CTGTAATATGTAAAGCAGCATCACAAGCCTCAACCCCTTTCTTTGATTTGATTTTAGTCGGGAGACGCAGTACATCTGAATTTGCTCTAATCCATTCAGTATTGACTGTGTTTAGCTGTGTCTGTGTGCAGGTGTGTGTGTGTGTGTAATATGAGCATGTTAATGTATAGAACCGATACATGCAATGCAAGCTGTCATACGTTCCAACTTAATTGCTCCATTTTCTGTGCACACCTGCGCTCCATATGATATCTTCCTGTCTAACATGCTGAATTGGTTTAAACGTTCTTGTTGGCCACTTGCTCTCATTCCACCATCTTTGCTCAAGCTGAACAATACGTGACATTGCCTGAGTGAATTTTGGCTTTCAGAGAGAGGGGTGAAAGTACACCGCTGTCAAGGTTGCACTGGATTTAATACATAAGCCTAACTCCAAAAGAGAATGTAAAACCAAAATCTTTATCCCAATTGTGTTATTTTCATAAATGGTGGAAGTAGTTTTCAAAACTCAAAATTCACTCAGCCGCTCCTACTTTTTTTATTACACTGACAATGAACAGCCAAAGTGGAGGTTGCACCTTTTATGACGCTAAATGTAAAGGAATGGAGCGCAAGTCTTCTGTTCATATGTATAAATAAATAATTTAAGGATAGAAAAATAGCAAGTCACAGGAAGGCCATAACTGTAAAAACAACGGAACAGACATAAATATTCTCATTCGATCTGAAAACTAAAACATGATTGTATTATGAAGGTAAATTTGTATGGAAGTCATTCTGCCCATTGGCAGAGAAAGCAGCTTTGACACAGCACAGCTCACCTTCGCCTCTTGATTTGCTTCAATAGACATTTTTGAGCGTTCTTATGAATGTGGGTGTCAAATGAGTTCACTGATATATATAAGGGTAATGGTAGGATTTTAGTTTTGAAGCCTGTGCAATTGCTCTTCTGCTCATTAAAGCTGGAATCCCTTGTTTAAAAGGATATCACGATTTAGTTGTAAGAAAAGGAAAATGGGATTTATTTAAGGAAGGTATGGACAAAAAGACAATGGTTTAAGTTAACCCTAAGGATTAAGTTATGAGGGATAAGAATAAGAAATCTGAGTCCCCAGAGAAGACACCCAGGGCCTCCTGACTGAATTTAATCACTAAAACAGCTTACCTTACCCTGGACATCACCCATATTGTAAACATGTGTTCCTTTGTTTAACATAGCAAGTCAACAGCTCCATATAATATGGGCAAAAATCTCTGACCCTCAGCTGAACACCACCATAGCTTTTAAAACTCTTTGCTCAACTTGTCTTAAAACCAATAAAAGTAATTAAGTCGACTAAATTAATATGCAAATACGTCCCTCTGTGCATTTTTGTGGCAAGGTTGTTAATAGCACGAAACCTCTGATTAAATGCTGCCTCCAGAAGACGTGACACTGAAGCAACTGCAGCCTTTTTCACAGCAGCCATTTCGACGAGAAGTAATAAGGTAAACACGCGTATTAGCAATGACAATTATTGAAGTTCTGTTCCAGTCAGGCCACACAGTCAGGTTGCTGCTATTGTATTGTGACTGAGTGGAAATGCAATGCTAAATAGAACAGAACCTTAATCATTTAATGATTTCCAACCGTTTTTACCTGCTATTCCATGTCAACATGGCTGCAGTCAAAAGGTCTCCTGTGGATTTCAACTTTTTTTTAACCTGCTATATAATTACTTTAACATGTACGTTCTAAATATATATTTCATTGCTCAGAAATTTCAATCAAGGAAACAACCTGTTGCTGTCCCGCTGTGGCGGCACTAAGCCCATTGCTGATTATGCTCATCATGTTTCTGTCATAGTTGGACAGAAGTGTCAAAATACAAACATCAGATTTTTGCTAAACCAAATATCAGTTTCCATCTGTTTCCTGCACACAGTTGCATTTGCATGTCTTGCCATTAATGTTTAAAGCTTTGTCAATGAAATTGATTGGTGGGCATGCAGCAGAAAAGTGGATAGTGCATAAGGAGCATGACAGGTTTCTACACATCGACTGGAATCCATCGCAACTGCCGCTGCATTCATGCTGACTACAGCTGCACAATGGAGTTTTTAAACCAGCTTTCAAGTTCAACAAGAAAAATAATCTGGTCAAAAGGATATACCTCTCAGACCCAACATCCTCAGCAGTACCACAAAATATTGCACAGATAAGTACTTTGTGACTCACACTCTGATTATGTTTATTGGGTTGCTCTTTAAAAGTAAATTCCAAGAGATATTTTGTGGTATCTGATATACAATATCTACATGCACTCTTTTATAGCTACACAAAACTTACCGGTGATGTTGCACCCAATCATAAAAGAGAATGCATTAACTAAAACCAGGAAATGTCATAATGACACAGTTTTTATCATCATGCCTCCATAAAGCACCACAATGGATTTGAAATAAAACAGTGAAGTTGTGATCGAAGTGCAGACTTTGAGCTTAAAGGTTCACAAAAATCCTTTCAGTTTTGTAGCATTTGCCTAAATGTGAGCAGAGAGTATAGTCCTATACACCTCAGAATTCATCTTGATAATTCTGTCAGCATTCATATTATCAATAAACACCAGTGAGCCTGTTCTATTGGCAGTCATATGCCCATCCCATAACATTGCCTCCACCATGTTTGACACATGATTTGGTTCTTTGGATCATGAACTCTTCCTTTCCTTCTCCAGACTTTTCTCTTCCTGTCATTCTGATACAAATTTATCTTGGTTTCATCTGTCAAAAGAATCTGATTCCAGACCTTGGGAGGCTTTTTTTTTAGATGTTTTCTGGCAAAGTCTAATCTGGCCTTCCTGTTCTTGAATGTTACCAGTTGTTTGTACCTTGTTGTAAACCCTCTGCATTTACATTCAGGAAGGTGTCTCTTGATTGTAGACTTTAACATTGATACACCTACCTTGTCCAGAGTATTCGTGACTTGTCTCCATGTTGTTAAGGGTTTTTCATTCCCCAAAGAAAGGATTCTGCCATCACCAACTTAAGCTGTCTTCCAAATTGATGATTGGGCCACTCATAAAGTTTTTGCTACCTCTCTGATAGATTTATTTTGTTTATTCAGCCTAGTAATGGCCTCCTTCACTTGCATTAATAACTCCTTGGACTTCATATGGATAGCTGCAGGAACGATAGATGCCATATTTTTGTGTTATTTTTTCAGATGAATGTGGTTCCCATCAGAAATGAAAAATGACCTAAAAAGGATCTTTGGATTTCCATATCAACATCATACATGTTCACTGCAGTTAGAGAATGTGCCAATGACATGAAAAAATATCAGGTGAAGGGTAGTCTTTCTCTGCTGTCTTCTCTCTCTCTCTCTCTCTCTCTCTGAAAGCGGATAAAACACCAATTACGCTATTATCGTTGCTGATCATCACCAAAGTCAAACCTGATGTAGAAAGATAAAGAGCTGCTGGTAAGAGCTTGCAGAAGCAGCCGCAAATCTGTAGCAAGTAAGCGGCGCAGCTGTCACACTCCACACATGCATCCTGTGTGGATCAGGTACAGTATGAGAATGAGACGGAGGTGAATACAACTCTACAGAGAGAGCTTTGGAGAACTCAGCTGGAGGCTAGATGCTGATCTAGAGATAGTTGCAGACAGGGGGTCTATTAATGCTTAGGGGAGCCAAACTTGACAGCTCCTTATTCATCTGGGCCCCACAGGGAAGCTTGTTCCCACTCCGGCACTGTTGTGATGGTCAATACCAGAGTTTCCAGGGACACATGGATGTGGCCATGGATATCCGTTCATTTCAGCAGTGCTGCTCCATCTGGGATTTGATCAGGTGTAACATTGGAGCAGATCATTAATTTCTTCCGCCTCCTTTCTCCCTCTCTCTCTCTCTCTCTGTCTCCCTTTTTTGCTGAGTCCAAACAATCAAGGCATTAAGCCTTTGAATATTAATGTAAAAATAATGCATATAAACCTACTCTCCGTAATGCTTAGAATGCAATTGAGGCCTTGCGTATGCAAAAAGCAATATGCAGCAATCATGAGTCCATCAAGCATGTTGTTCTCGTTGTGCAGTACAACTGCCCGCAGCTATGAAGCATGCCATTTTGCTCCATGTGTTACAGGTGTGACTGAGGAACAAGGAGACAAGTTCTCATTAATATTATGGTGGAATTAAAAGCATTGCTTTCTGCTTGAGGCGTATTTTCATGATAGTTAATTTATTTGGTATTATGATTTTGAAGCTCAGGAGCTGTTAAAACTACAACAGAGTCAACATCACTGTACATGTAATATAGAAAGCTACTATTCTTTTAGATAGTTACATGCACATATGTTCTGCTGTACATATTGTGCATAAAAATAAATTAATGTAATTTCATTTAGCTCACTGAGGTTGGAAATGTTAGACTACTTCTATATACAAATTTAGATGAATTATTTTAAAACAAACGTGTTGCCCAAAAAAAAAAAAAGATTTTTCCTGACGGATTTAGAATTTACCACCCTGCAACTCTAAGCAATATTCTGATAAGCAGCCCACCTACCTGACCCGTGAGCCTTGTAAACCATCTGCCATACCCTCACCGTCACATCCAACACCCACAGTGGACCCACTGCAATCTTCCCTCCTTTAAAAGTATTTGCTTCACCACTTGGCTTAAGAATAATTGTAGCTGTTAACAATCACTGTTTACTGAATAGATGATAAAACTACTTAATACTTCATGTGATGCGGTGTGGATCAGCTGGGTCTGGACTGATGGTGATCCAGCATCTTCTTATTCCTGGGCCATCAAATACTGACTCTTTGGGCTGGGAGGTCAAACCAGTCCTTTAAACGAAACATCCATATTCAACGAGCCAGGACACCAAGCATCTGTATTGCCTTCTTGGGTACAATCAGCAATTAAATATTACACCTTTAAGCATGGCGCCTGTAAATTCTAGATAACAATACTATAATACAGACTCTATACAGAGAAGTCAAACTGGATTTCTCAGATTAGTTTGTATAATATTTCAAATATAAATACTATTTATTCTATGGCTAGGCTGTAAACTTGATGGCTATGAGATTCACAGCGCTGAGTGCACCTTGTTTGTCAATAGTCAATGTCACTGAAATACTTTTAATCTTGTATTAATCCAGAGTTGTGAATAAACTTTTGCTCTGAGACTTTAATAAGGGGAGTTGTCATATATCCATATTGTCTTTGCTGGTCCCAAGATGATGATACTGGAAGCTTTATTTTTGCATGAACATCTGAGCACATGTCAACTTAATAACATTAAAACTTCAACGGGAGAAAATCCATGTATACCTGAGTAGTGTTTCTGCAATTCTGTCACATGGTGTTACGCTGGGAGTAAGAAAATTCCATCATGATGTGCAGTTTTTGAACAGTAATTGGGAAAAAAAAAAAAAAATGATAATATTCAGTATATTTTAAATTCCTATCAATTTACTTTTGCTTATTTAAAAAAAAACTAATAAAACTCTCATTTGATTTTATTTAAGTCTTTATTCTTCCTATTATAGTTGAGTGGTTTTCTTACTTAATTGGTCAGTTTGCAGAAGTTTACGTATAGTTCAACAGGAAAATATTTATTTTATGTTTTTTAAGTATGTTATAAAAGCAAACACCTATCCAGTGTGACCACACATGCCCATCACCTGAAGTAGCTCTGAAATGAGGCAGTTGAAGGAGAGGTTCTAATGATACCTGTATAGAAGATCAGCCACCAAAGTGCTGAGAAATATACATCATAAATAGATTTTATAAGCACGTGGAGTAGTATGTGTGTGCGAGAGAGAGAGAAAGATAGAAAGAGAGGACTTCAATATGTGTGGATGATTGTTTTTTTTGTTTTGTTTAGTTTTTTACCTTGAGCTAATGTGGCAGCTCCCGTCTCACAGTGGATTCAAAAGTTCATCTTTGTGTCATTTCAATCCATCTCTCCCAGAGGTTCCCAGAAAACTGATCTGGCTATGAATATTTGCTCCCATCCTTATGTAGATGTGTCTTCATGGACTCTGACAGCTGTGTGGCTATTACTGATGTCTCTGCGAAGCATAATGAAAGTGAAATCACTCCTCAACAATAGGGGGCGGCTAAATGGTGAAAGTATTCGGGCACTCTGACAGGTTAACATGTATCAAATAATTACCTTACCATACCTCGACTGAAGTCATTAGTGAAGAAGAGACATCAAACCTGTGATATCTGAGATATCCATCTTGCACATGTAATGTGTTACTGCCGTATAATCCTTTGATGATTTGCAGAAGAATTTGAATGCGCATTCGTGGACAGGCATTAGTAATTAAACCTTTCACTGTATAAAACAATGGTGACAATGAGGAATCTCAAGCTGCTCATTTGTGAACTTCCTCCATATTGCAGCGGAATGCAGGTGGCCGGAATTGAAATGCTGAGGAACCTCCCAGCTATGGTCATCGTTAATTAAGGCAGCTGTGTTCTGACTTATTGACCCTCGCAGCTCAAGGGATTTTGATGGGTTATGGAAGAGCTCATGGAATCTGGCCCATGGCCCAAGTTCTTTCCATTTTGGTCATCCACAGTGTTTGATGCATGGCAATTTAAATCCTCTCGTCTAATTAAATGTGATCTGCACTTGTGCTAAATGACATTTTTTTCTGTTCACAGAGAGATATCAGCTGCCTCTCAAGCAAGTTGACATTCCACTTTTCCATTATGCAGGATTATAACAGGTAGGTAGGACTTGGAGGGTATAGTGTATGTGGAAGGCCTCTACCACCCTGGAAGTCCTTTTTTTTTATTTCGGTTGAATAAGTAATGGTGGTGAGCACACTGGCAGCAAGGGGAATCGAAAGGATTTGGGGCTTAATTCACAGCTTAGCTATCCCATCTGTGGTGTCAGCACAATGTAAAGTTCAGGGCAAAATCATTAATAAAATTATACCTATCAGTCAGGCAACAGTTAACGCTAAAATCATAATACCTTTTGTGGTCAATACTTGAACTCAGAGGCAGCAATATGGAGAGAGAGAGAGAGACAGAGTGGGACAAATGTCTGTTCAGTTGACAAAAGTATGTATCATTATACATTAAAAAAATTTTCCAAACAGCATTTCCAAGTTATTCCAGACTACCAGAGAATCATATAGTTATTTTTACATGGTGAATTAAAAGAAAAAAAAAAAAAAAAATTCAATGATTACTCAGTCCAATAACTATTTGTACGCTATGATGTCTCTACGATTTATTTTAATAGGTGCGCCTCAGATATTTGTTGATAATCACAATTGGTCATTAAGTCACAGAGCAGGAGAAGCCCCAAGTTAATGTTTAAGAATTAAAACTATCTATCAATAAAGATAATAATTAAATAAACACTGGCATGTCAACAGACATTATCATTAGATGTTTGGATTAATCAATGTCTGACAGAGGTTGACAGTGTATTAGACATCCTATCTTTGTTTCTCAGTCTGACAGCAGAGCATATTGACTAATGCATGTATTATAATAAGGGGGGGGGGGGGGGGATGCATTTGCGGAAATAATACTCAAATGGACTGAATACAAGACATCAACCACATCTTGTTAGGGGAGTCATGTATACGTATATACTTTATATAAATGCCAGAAAAATTTCCCATGAAGTGAACATTTCTTAAAACTAAATACCCCAAATGCAAATATTAAATATCTGATAATAATAAGTTTTTATTACAGAATATGATATGAGATAGTTAAGTCTTTGGCACTGGACAGGAAGATTTTGTGATTAAAGGGCTTTTGCCCCTAGCAGCACCAAGATAAATCCCCCCTGGGAGTCCAGACACTGGCGGTGGTGGCGGCTGGTGACTCAGCTGAGAAGTAGGCTGAAGAGATGATGAAGCTGGTGAATCTGTGAGGACTAGGCAATGATGGGGAGGTGGAGGGGCACAAGAGAATCATATATAAAAAGACAGCAAGTGAGACACAGTGATAGGCTAAGAATCTAGGCTTGCCAATGTGCTTTTGGATAGATGTGACTCCAGGTAATGCCAGGGGAAATATGAATGAGCATGACATACAGGAGTGAATGACAGGGTGATAAGCAAAAATTACACACCTAATCTTCTTTACTATCATGAATAAAGAATCATTCCAAATTTACCAATTGTGTCCTAGAGCTTTATCATATTTGAAACGTTTTTCCAAAGTGTCTGTAATACAGAGGAAAGAATATATCACATTTAAAGGTTAGGATCTCTGCTTATCATCTCAATTTTTCCTCTTTTTTGAATGATCTCAAATAAGGGTGTAAAAGTTTGTTTTGAAAGTATGATAGAAAATTGACTTTCACCTGTATTTGGGAACCCTATTGGAGCTTAGTGTACATGTTTCCCGCCATCAACTTCTAACATGGCGTCGGTAGACCTACTTACAGCTTGCTGGATACTAGAGGTGGGAGATAAATGGATTTTTTTTTTAACTATCCTGATTTTTTTAAGGGACTATAATAGAATTTTCTCCCCAGGTTCACAATATTTTCCTATATTTTTCTGGTGGTGGAAATGACAAAATGTGATATTCAAAATCACATGGTTCACAATCCGGGGCCATGCTACATTATTCCATTAAGGAAGGCTTTCCCATAAATAATCATTCATCAAATGTACAATGAGGTGACGTCAGTAGTCAAAGAAAAGCAGAGCATAGCTAAATAAATTACTCTAAGTTGCTCTGCCGGGTTTAGCTCCTGGAACCCTGGGACTGTATCAGCTAATGATAGCTGTCTTTACTGACCTCTGACACAGGTATGCAAAAATTTGTAGCAGTTAGCTGTTACTAAATGAGAAAATCAGGAACCTGCGTAAATTATTCAGACAGAGAAACTGAAAGATACATAGGGAAAACCAGAAAAAGAATCTCAACATATAATATGATCCCAGTTTCCCTTGTTCACTGAACAGTTTTTCCGTCTTCTGTGGAAATTGCCTTTGCTTATTGAGCTTCTTACGAAAGAGAGTGTTTCATGTACCCTTTGGTATACCTGAGCAGCATATCTAAAATAGAGGATCTGAATAGTGCTTCAAACAGAATCAATCCCTTTTATGTAAGAACACTTTGCTCTAACCCAAAGATTCCACCTGGCAATTTCTGATTGCCAAAACTGATAGTGTCCATTTTGGACTTTCGAGAGGCTTCCCAGATGGGGCATTTCTTGCCAAGCTGCACAGAGCAGATTGCTCGGGCTAGAGGGTTAGGGTTAGGATTATAGGACACAGGAACAGAAAAGGGTATCATATTAATTCACAAATGTGCAGACTTTGGATGGTTTCTGTTCCCAAAGTAGACAAAAGAAAAAAAAAACAAAAAACAGAGAAAATATTTACTATCTAGTCTACAAGCTCATAGTAACAGGAAAACCAGAAAAGAATGACAATAATAAATGCAATCTGACAAAGTCATCATAATCTGGCAAACAGATTTTGCCCCTGAAAAGTTTCCAGTGAGGTATGAAGCCATGTGGAGAATAGAAGAGGTGCTTGGTGGAATCAAAGAGTAACACATAAGCATAATGCACTCAATCCTCCCAGATGTAAAATAACAGGGACAGAAAGGTTGCATAATCTCTCCCGAGAGGTTGTCATGTCAAAAATGGGATCCTCCTGATGTCGCTACTCATTAAATGCTCAAGCATCAAGCTTTGTATAGTGCAACCTCTACGGAGGGGACTTGTGGTTGATTTTCTTGTGATTTCATCAGGTTTACCTGCCAGATATATATCTAGTTCTTTCTTCAAGGCTGTGTTCAGTATAAAAGGAAGTGGGTGAGAAGCGTATGTGACAGTCTCACAGTGATAATGCAGTTTAAAGCTTGAAATGTTGTGTAGTCCTTTGTCAGATTTTGCTAACGAGAAGCAAGATGTGGCAAATCATAATAGTACATGTTGCATTCTATGTCATACAAGTTTTGATACAGCATTTTTGGCAAGCTTGAGGATTAGCAGAATTGATAAATTTGAGTCTTTATGTCCCTAAGATATCAGTGTAAATATGTTGAATATGTAGTTTGCTCTTAGCATAATTTTTTTAGGACATCATGGGCTATCAAAAAATTTGTGTTGAATGTATAACTACTGATGAGACCACAATCACACACATACACACACACACGCGCTCACACACACACACGCACACACACACACACACGCACACACATAGCTGTAATAACCAAACCGTACCCCAAGGGTTCAATAACCAGTTTATTTCTAGTACTGGTCCCAAGCCCGGATAAATGGTGAGGGTTGCATTAGGAAAGGCATCCCATGTAAAAACTGAGCCAAATAAAACATACGAATCACGATAATAAATTTCATACCAACCGCCACCGGTGCTGTTGACAAAACAGGATACCCGTGGAAATTGGGCTACTGTTAGTCAAAAAACAAGAGGAGGGAAACGCATTAGGAGACTGAGAGAGAAGAGGAAAGTCAAGAGTGCAGGATTGAGAGTAGGAACTCTAAGTGTTGGCCCAATGACAGGCAAAGGTAGAGAGCTCACTGACATGATGCAGAGATGAAAATAGATGTTCTGTGTGTGCAAGAGACCAGGTGGAAGAGCAGCAGGGCTAGAAACATTGGAGCAGCATTCAACCTGTACTATCATGGTGTGGATAGGAAGAGAGATGGAGAAGGCTTGATCCTGAAGGAGGAGTACGCGAAGAATGTCGCAGAGGGGAAAAGTGTGTCGGACAGGGTCCTGAGTGTGAAGTGGAAATTGAAGGTGTGATGATGAATGTTCTCAGTGGTTGTGCCCCACCAGTTGGCTGGGAGATAGAATAAAAAGAGAAATTCTGGAGCGAGTTAGATGAAGTGGTAGAGAGTATACCCTGGGTGGAGAGAGTGGTGACTTCAGTGGGCACATTGATGAAGGAAAAAGAGGTGATGAGAAGGTGATGGGCAGGTTTGGTGTCAAGGAAAGAAACACGGAAGGAGAAATGGTGGTGGATTTTGCCAAAAGAATGGAAATGGCTGTGGTGAATAGATACTTCCAAAAGAGGGAAAATCACAGGAGGACATATAAGAGTGGAGGAAGGAAAACACAGGTGGACCACATTTTATGTAGATGATGCAATGAAAAAGATTGGAGACTGCAAGGTGGTGACAGGAGAGAATGTAGCCAGACATCATCCGGTGGTAGTGTGAAGGATGACTCTGGTGGTGATGAGGAAGAGCGCAAAGGTGGAGAATAAGATCAAATGGTGGAAGCTAAAAAAGGAAGACTACTGTGAGGACTTCATAGAGAGGTTGAGACAGGCTCTTGGTGATCATGACTGAGTAATTATAGCAACAGTGATCAGGGAGACAGGCAGGGAGGTGTTTGGTGTGTCATCTGGACAGAGGAAGGATGATAAGGAGACTTGGTGGTGGAATGAGGAAGTACAGGAGAGTATTCAGAGGAAGAGGTTGGCGAGGAAGAAATAGGATAGTGAGAGATTGGAAGGAGAGTCAAAAGGAATACAAGGAGATGCAACGCAAGGAGAAGAGGGAGCGTATGATGAGCTCTATGAGAGGTTGGACACTAAGGAAGGAGAAAAGAATCTGTATCATCTGGCAAGGCAGAGGAAACGAGGTGGGAAGGATGTGCAGCAAGTTAAGATAATCAACAACAGGGATGGAAATGTACTAACAAGCGAGGAGAGTGCTGAGAAGATGGAAGGAATACTTGGAGGAGCTGATGAATGAAGATAATGAGAGAGAAAGAAGGGTAGAGGTGGTGGAAACTGGAACAGGAAGTTGTAAAGATTAGTAAAAATGAAGTGAGAAAATCTTTGAGGAGGATGGAGAATGGAAAGGCAGTAGGTCCTGATGACATTCTGGTAGAGGTATGGAAGTGCGTAGGAAAGAGGACGGTGGAGTTTTTGACAAAAGTGTTCAACATGATCTTGGACAGTCAGACGATGCCTGAGGAATGGAAAAAAATTGTACTGGTGACAATCTTTAAGAACAAGGGTAATGTGCAGAGTTTTAGCAGCTACAGAGGGATAAAGCTGATGAGCCACACATTAAAGATTTAGGAAAGAGTTGTGGAACCAAGGCTAGTGATAAGGGATGTTTCATGAGCAGCCATATTGTTTCATGCCAAGAAAGACTTGTGTTGTGTCTTTGTGGATCCAATGAAAGCCTATGACAGGGTGCCAAAGGAGGAACTGTGGTTCTGTTTGAGGGAGTCTGGAGTGGCAGAGAAGTATGTTAGACTGTGGCAGGATATGTATGAGAGCAGTATGACAGTGGTGAGAGCCGCTGTAGGAGTGATGGATGACTTCAAGGTCGAGGTGGGACTGCATCAAGAGTCAGCCCTGAGCCCCTTCTTGTTTGCTATGATGACGGACGGACGAGATAGAGAGATGAGGTGAGGCAGGAATCTCTGTGGACGATGATGTTTGCAGATGACATTTTGATCTGTAGTGAGAGCAGGGAGCAGTTGGATAAAAAAACCTGGAGAGTTGGAGGTATGCGCTGGAAAAAAGAGGAATGAAAGTCAGTCATAACCAGATAGAATCCATGTGTGTGAATGAAAGGGAGGCAGGTGGAACTGTGAGGTTACAGGGAGTAGAGGTGGAAGAGGTCCATGAATTTAATTACTTGGGGTGAACTGTTCAGAGCAGAGGGGGTGGGGTAAAGGTCCTATATTTATATGGGACAGTTCGATATGTTAACTGCAGGGTCTGGGTTTGAACTAGAAACTTCTGATTACTGGCCAATCGCTCTACCATCTGAGCCACAGCACCCGTGGGTGGAGAAAAGTGTCAGGAGTGATATGTGAGAAAACAGTAGCAGCAAACGTGAAAGGAAAGTTTTACAAGAGGTTAGTGAGACCAGCAGTGATTTTGGTTTGGAGACGGTGGCACTGATCAAAAGACAGTAGGCAGAGCTGGAGGTGGCAGAGTTAAACATGTTGAGATTCTCTTTGGGAGCACATCAGAGGGACAGCACAGGTTGGACATTTTACAGACAAAGTTAGAGAGCCCAGATTGAGATGGATTGAATATGTGCAGAGGAATATACTGGTAGAAGGATGCCAACGATGGAGCTACCAGGCAGGAACAATCAGAAAGTAAAAAAAAAAAATCTCTATATTATTTTTTTTGTGTATAGCTATTTCTTAAGCCGTTCTTTGCTTTTCATAGCTCGTTCAGACATTTTTGACATATTATTTGATCTGCATCCAGTCATTTTTTACCTCACATCCACTTTTTTCAGTATCTCTAACTCAAATGAAATATGTTTTTAAAAAAAAAACTACTAGATATAGAAAAGAAAGATATTTGCACATTCCACGCACACCATACAGCATCATTCAAATGTGCAAGAACAAAATCCACACATTATTTGTAAGATTTACCCTTTTTGCTATATTATTTCTCCTCCTGAGCATAGATATGAAGGGGCAGTCACAGCGTTCATCCAACCTTAGTATGCTACATGTGCACACATGGACAGTCCCAATGGTAGCAAACAAACCTTTTACCTCTCCTAGAGCCCTATGGGAAAAAAAAAATGGCCATTAGCATCAAAGTTAAAGCCAATTGAGGATTAAAAATGAATAAAAAAGGATCAAAAGGAATTTAATTTAACAGCTATGATTATGGATTTTTTTTTTGTACAAAGACCCTGAAAAGGTTCAGGCTGGATAAAGGTTCTGTAAGGGCTACGACTGCAACAGGGTGTAGTTGGAAAGGCACAGTTGTAAGCTTGTGGGGGGGAATGTAGACCGAGTGTGTATATAAGGAGATATAGAAGTTGAATTGAAGGAAATTAACAAAAAAATAAATAAAAAATGGAATTTGGGCCAGGTGCCATATCACTAAGACACTGCAGAAAAAGATGCATGCAGGTGTACTCTACAGGCATGGTCAATGCGTAGCTTCCTGGCTTACCCCACCAAATTCCTCTCCAGTTAATTTTGTTGGTGCTGAAGTGATACTGCTGCTGTCTGAGTGATCCCTCAACTGCACATGCATTATGTTTCGTTTATCATAGTAAAAGCAGGAAGACTGAAAACAGTGGCACATGTTGTAGAACTGCATATAGCCCACTGTCTATTCTTACGATGGTACATCAAAGCCTGTTGGAACCATGAAAAGGGTACTTTTTGTCAGCTGGTTTTAATCCATTTGAAAGAGTAGTAGATCACAAGATAGTATTGTCAAAAAGTACAAGAACAAAGCTTTGGTTGACAATGCAAAGTCTAGTTTATGATAATGAAGCAAAGTATTCTTAGAGTGTGTGGCCCACCTTTCCCTTCCTTCTCTTTGGTTCTCCATGACTGTCCAGTAAAAAAAGACACTCAGTTATCTTGATAATACTATTTCTTTTCTAAACTTTACAGGAATAAAGCAGCTCTACATCCTTTTGGGGTATTGTGTTGCCAGAGACTCCGATACTATAAAGCCACCATGGAATTGTTACCTGACGCACAAGCTCTCTATTGTTGCAAAGCCAATCGCACAAAGCAGCGAAAATCATACTCTTTTAAAGGAATGTCAATGTGCGACTAACTCAAATGAGAATCATCAGTCAATTCAGCATGTGCTACTTTTTTAACAGCTCTACGTCCAAATAGAAGCGCTCTTAGCTTGAAGTGTGCTTATGGTGTTGCTGCCAATTCTGAAATGAATACCCTCTCTTAGCGTCCGGTACCAACATTAGCAAGCTACTGGCTAGAGTAAACAGCCAGAACATAAATACCAAGACAGCATTTAAAAAAAATTCATTAAAACAACACTAGACAAAAATTCACTTAATGATTTAAATCATAGCGGTTTCTTCTGAGTGGTCAGTGTCAGGTAAATAAAAGGAAATTAAAAGGATGAACGGTGGATTTGATTTTAGCAGCACACGATTTCATCATAAAACTATACCTTTGGTTGCTGTCCAGCTTTTGATTAATCTTGGCTGCCTGTGTGCATACTAATGTGATGAAATGCACCCATGTGTCCACACCTGATTGCAATATGTAGTGCAATTACCATTACTTCAGTGGCTAGTCCTTTGCAATTGAAGGGTAAAACTCCACTTGACTCGTACTGAATTCGTTTGGTGGTATTGTTGCACTCTGAAAGGTAGTACTGAAAGGAGTCCATTTTTGGAAAAGAAGGATTTGAATCAGCATCAAGTGCCCAGGGAAACAAAAGAAATGGTCCTAATTCTGACAAATTGTTGCCAGTGTTTTTTTTTGTTTTGTTTTTTTTTTCCCCTCCAATTTAAATTGGAGGAAATGCAGCGGTAAACCATATCATCCTTCATTTTTTATAGGACAAACCTGATGATCTGTGTGCAGACCTGAAGACGCACAGACACAAACACATTGAGACTCTCACAGGCACATACAGACGCTACCCCTGCAGAATTGTAGAACTATAACTGGCTGGCGACAGTGGGAGGGGATATAAATGGTCCATAGCGGAGCCATTCCCACCGGACAGATAGTAGATAGTAGTCAACCAAGTTCAAGGTATAATCTCTGTTGGCCTATGAGGGGGACTAATGAGTGACTGAAAGAAGGGGGAGGAAGATGATTATACTTTACATACTAACCTTGGCAACTGGGCCTGTCCTTTAATGACAGCATAATTCAGCGTTCACCTTGAGAGACTGCCACGGGTTTTGGTTTATGAGGTCACCCGGGTAACCTCAATCATTCAAGTGCATGCTCTGTCTTTGCTTCAGTGACTTCCCTCAACACATACACACACACACACACACACACACACACACACACACACGTGTTACAGATAGGCTCCTTCCCACCATCATCACCAGCACCAGAACAGGTCAGATCACAATCTTTCTTTACTGTCCCTCGCTGCTTGAGGTCCTTGTGCTGGGCTGCCTAAGTAGTTATGACTGGAGTGATAGATGTGCATATAACTCAGGATTAATCTCCCAGTTTAAGTAACAAACCAGAGTATTGACTTAAATATATGGCTTGTATACCTATAATACATTTAATGGCACTTAATTTAGTTTCGCTCATCAGTTTTTTTGAAATTGAGTGAGAGTGTGTTTTATTTTACTATAAAAAAATAAATCAATATTTTGACGGTGCTTACAAGGCAAAAAATAACCATTGTGTATTCAAAATCCCTGTGATAATGAAAAGAACCCAATCATTTTATTTAGTCGATTCAGTGTGCTGCCGTCAATCATTTTGTAGCTGTTGGCTCACCTTTTTATTAGTTATCTTCTTGCCAGTGACAAAGTTTTCATGTGCCACAGGTGCGGATTGGAAAACCAGGCAGACAAGATTCCTGTGATCATTCGAGTGGTTAAGGCTGAGCCACAGCATAATGATGCTGTAGATCTGAAGGTTTCAATATTCTGCTTTCAGAATGGTACTTTGAGATCTTAATTGTATGATTTGTTTAGGCCTGGTGCTGCAGAGATTTCAGTCTTGTTTTACTTACACCTTTAGAGTTGCCATTTCTCTGCTTCATAAATCTAAACTCAACCATCACTAATTGATACTGGATCTTATTACATATTGATCAAAAGCCGGCTGTACCATGTCCAAGAAAAGCGTCTAATTAGATGATGTATATTTCATATCGGCTCTTTTGCAATACAATACAACACACTGGTGTATTAGAATATCCATTATTCGTACAGAATGCCAATACATTTGATATATTTATTTTTCCATATGTGTTGGCAGCAAAGCTCAGAAGATGTTTGCTTTGACACTCATTTTCCATGGCACTGTGCGGGTGGGGCAAAGTGGCACTCTTGTCTACATTATTAAAGGCTTCAGATGTGTTTTTCTTGTTTTCAGCTGATGGAAATATATCATCATGAAGCTGTGGAGAGCTGGAGCAGCACAGTTCTGGTGCAAAGTACAGGATGAGTACGCTTGACTCTACAAATATTGCCTCCGCTCCCTGCATCCTGGAGGGGGGCGAAGCTGGTGTGTCTGTTTGACGGTCGGAGCATAGAGTTTATATTTCGAGAGAATGAATTCACTAGTCACAATTACTTATGTTAACTCTGGTAAGAGGGCAGAGCTTCACACAACCAAGGTGTGGCTAAAGTCAGAGGGAACGGGGGGAAAACTACCTCTAATGGGGATTAGGAAAATAACATTTGCCGGTTAACAAAGCGGTTTTCAATTGGCACAAGAAATGCCTGCAGTAGCTGGCAATATATTATGCATAAGGCATTTTTTTTGTGTTTTTTAAATGTAAAAAAAAGAATTGAAGCTCATCAAAAACCAAGGCTGCATCATAGAAGACAGATCCATCCTAACTAATTGAAAAAACATTGATCCAGCCCATATTTGCTTAATATGAAATCCTGGCACTGACATGAACATTTCTTACCAACTAGACTTCTGTCCAGTGAAAGATAACCTGGAGGAGTTCTCTTTTATCCCTTTTTCTATAAAGCTACTGAAATGATAAACATCTAATAGTTCACTGATATCATCCAGCAGACTTATTAAATTAAGTTTGTCGAGCTACATTTAGAGCCTCCCAGGAAGACAGAGAGAGAAGCTTTTACTCTTAAAATGGAAATGTAAGACAATAAATCATGTCCAATGGGGCGCATCATGACAATCCATAAAAATTCCCTGACAATGAACATACTGTACGATGACAGTAAATTTCAGCGGAAATTACAGCTATATTCTATCACTCAATCTCACGCTATTTCAATTACACTCAACGTTTAGTCTTGTCAGATTTAGCCATGCAGAGACTCTTTAATGACGACTTTCGGCTCCTCTTTAGAATTTACTGAGAGCTTTGATGTGAGTTGCCAACTCATTCAAGCACCTGTCACTTTTCCACATTTGATAGAGGGGCAATGCAGAGACACGCTGAGGGAGAGACCAGCAGGTGTGTGCTAAGCCTTGCAGTGCCGACAATATACTGTAGCCGTGCAGACACAAGCCAGAAAACAGATACAGACAGATGTGTCGCTATCGTTACCGCTGAGTGCTGCTCCTCAAACAGAAGTCCTACTTTGATTGGGCCAAGATTTCTGCAAAACAGTAGAATTGATCCAGAATTGATCAAAATGCTCATACTGCTCTCTCATATAAAAGGGATTTCATTGATCTACCAAAGTCCTTCTTTATAATTGCTTCATTGGAGTGTAGGAGCAGCAGTTTCAGGTGAAGGTGTATCGGAGAAAAGAACACAGTTTTGACAATTTAAAGATCCTTAAAGTACCCCACCACCTCCGTCCACAGCAGCCCAGACTTCAGCCTCTGCAACTGCGTCGACAAACACAGTGATCTACTGAAATAATTAAAATTTAAAGAAAAAAAAAAAGACTTTCTGATAGCCAGTAGCATCATGCAGGCATAAAACTACTTTTCAAACTAGTCAATATGGCCAAACTGATTTTGATACAGCTGTAAAATAATCAAATCTGTTTAATCCATATTATCAACTCATCTTTGTCTCTTGATGTATGCCTGCAGACTAATGGCAGCCAGGAGATTTAATGTTACTAGACTGCCACCTAGTGAATGCTCTTCAGACGTCCCCATCTGGTTTCCACATGAGAGATTGATAGATAGATGCATCTGCTTTGAACGGAGTGTCTGAGCTTGTCTTCCACAGACCCTTTTCATGGCAACACATTTACGCTGTTGCCAGCGGTAACACAGACAAATGAATGGCAGCTTACTTAGAAATCTGACCAGGTTACAATAAGCTAGATCCATTTTAAGGTTATCATTAAAAAAAAATAGACATAGAATATATTTGACGGGATTCAGCCACAGAAATCTTATTTTAATAAACAGGATGCTGTGTCAACACCAATTAGAATTGCAGTCCCATCTGTCAAGGCACACATCTGAGATAATCCTCCCACCCTTTTCACCATTTCCTCCTCCCTTCATCCCAAGCAAAAGGCAAAAATACGCTTTCCATTTGTCCAATCTACAGTCGCTGGAAGAGGTGTCTAAAGTAGAAAGCACAGGCAGCGGCTGCTCTTAAAACCTTTAGATAAATTGAAATTACTCAGCGTAGCTTTTATTAGATACATAAAGCACAGCGAGCTGGCGTCCCATGTGCTTGACAGCGAACCATAATAATTGTTAAAACACAACAGGGCGGGGAGTCACGGCATAAATAAACAGACCAGCCCAGAAAATGGGCCCTATACATTCTGTGCAAACTAATGTTTACCTCATACATAAATCCAAAATATAAAAGCTAGAAAATAAAAGCAAAAAATATGTGAGGATATTTGTTTCAAGCCTGCACTAACTTGGCCGACCAGACCAAGATTTTGTGTTCTGTGGGCAACATTTGAGCTTAACTTGACGAGGACTGAGATAAATAAATGACATGTAGGTGTCTTGGGCAAGAAAAGAAACGATTTTCAACTGGTTTTTAAAGGGGTCTCATCACATTTGGACCATCTTGATCAGACTGTAGCTTATGTCTCCCAAATACACAGAACTCATACATTTTTCTTGCAGGTCTGAGTATATTGTTATAGGATTCTTACAGGAAGAATTGCACAGCGGGAGCTAATTGGGAGAGAGACAGAAGCTGAGGCATGGTTGTTGCATTTTCCAGAGAGGTTTTTTGTCTGGGGCCAAGCGAAGGGGAATGTCGCCTTATGTCTGCTCCGGTTACATGCAACAAAAGCAGATTACACAGTCATTACTAGGTTAGTGTCATTAATTATTCCTTGGCAACTGAATTACATTCTTAAGATTAATCAGGTTCCGTATTCATTTAAAATTTATTTCAGATTCTGAAATAATCCCAATAATTGATGAGCTATAGAACAAAAGAAAAAAAGGGGAAAACAGCAGTAAACTGTTACGCCCATTCTGGTTTTCAGTACTGAGCTGCGGTGAAGGGTTTTCTGCAGGATTCAAGCATTTTAAGGGATGAATTAACCAGCGTTTTACTCTAAGCATATATTCTGGCCATATATTGAACAATGGCATTTGTAAAGACATAATTTAATGAACATCTGGTTTTCTGAGGATGCATAATGATTCCACATTTATCTTCCCGTAAATGGCTAAAGTGTACATAATTACGTTTTTAATTAGCTGTGAATATGTTTCTGTCAACTGGACTGATTTATATCTTAAAAATGAAACATGTCATGTGATTTCAAATCTCACACTGGTTCTGATTTTAGAACAAGCGTGTCGCCCACTTTAAAAGTTCTGTTATCGCAATATAGGTCGCTCAGAAAAAATAAAAAAATACTAAAAAGTAATTGCTTTGTTGTCCCCTCTGGAAGAGGACAAACGTGCATTACCTTAAAGCAATATTTATTCCCTTCCGATTCATGACGCAAACCTTTTAATGAGAGGAATGCAGATTAATCATTGGCTTCTCAGCCTAGCTGTTAAACCCAGCTGTCTGCTGCTCAAAGCAAATCAAGAAAATCTCCAGGTCTCTGTTGAATACTGTTTGGCACATCCTGGTCTCGGAGACCTTTTGGACTCCTCTGTGCAGTGCTGACAGTCATTTCTTCTGGCCTCGATCACTAATTCCTCATTAGAAATGATGAGCTTCGTCATCACCTCTCTTTGGAAAAGGTTAGGCCCGGGCCCAGAGGAGAGGTAGGGAGTCCTTCACTCCGGACCTGACGGAAGCTTCACAGGGCTACAGCTATTGATTGGGGGCTTCAGGTTGCCTTTCCACCAATGTAGGGGTCTGCACTGCAGCATACTAAGCTGATGTGTAATCAATGACTCATAGCACAGCCAGCCTCTGTGCACAGACCCGTCAAATTATACAGTAGCCATCCAATATCTGACAAAGTGTGTTTTAAAACTGCCTTCCGGAAGAATGACACACACACACACACACACACACAGCTAATACACTTTTTAGCACGCACAAGCCAAACGGTAGACAAGGATGTGCATACATGTGCGAACCTTTGCAGAACTCTCACAAACAACCCACACGCTCAGACACGCACAAACAGCCGCTGGGTCTCACTGGGTTACTTTGATTTTTTTTTTTTTTTTTTTTTTGTCCAGATGAAATGTTTATCGTCTCAAATGGTCTTGGAAAAAAAAAATTGTCCAAGTTATAAAATGCAAGCGGTTGCCTTCGGTGTCTGGCGTGCGCCAGCTGCAAGATGTGGCCTATCCACGCACTTGGCCTGGCTGCAGCTTCAATGCGCCCTCCTCCTCCTCCTCCTCATGGGGCTTAATGGTATGCACAAGCACACTCCGGGGCCAGCTTCCCAGCGCATTTAATCCACAGAGATATGATACTATGCTGAATGTTGTGTCATCCATCTCCTTTCCTCTTTCTCTTCTTTCTCCCTCTGTCTCCCTCAAACACCACAACGTGCTGACATTGTTTGATCGGGCATTTTGTTATCTGTTTATCTGTCGCACTGACCATCTCGTTTACTTTTTAATTGATGGCGCGATCCCTCTCCCTTTCAAGTTTAAATAAGAGACTTTCTTTCCGAAATGCGTTTGTGTTGTTAGTCTCCTTTGTCGCGGGTGCTGTGGTTGCTGTGGTGTTGCTGCTGAACTGAGCTCCCTGGAGACATCCTCTCAATCAAACATTGTGTTTAGATCTGTTGTTTGTTTTTACTTTGATTTCCCAGATTTAAAGGTTGAGCATGTGTATATGGTTTGCTTTGTTTTGTCTGCTAACACCAGCAGACTTACAACACTCTCCCTGTGTTCGGTTTGCTTTTTCTTGTTGTGCTGTTGCTTGTTATAAGTGCTGTTCATAACACAAAGCATCACCTTAAGAGATGTCAGTGTTAAAAACTAAAGATAACAAGAGCCAAATCAACACAAACAGCATATTACTTTATTTTTTGTTTGCACAAGCCTTTGATTGTATAAATCACCGTATTAGCATTTCACTGAATACATACTGTACATTTTACTTCATTAATCATTACATATTGTACAGATTAATATTGTTAATTCAGCACATGCCCATCGATACAATCCTCCATCCATTATATGGTCCATTACATTGTCCCTACCGCTTCTCGACAAGACACTATGTAACCAAATCTTGGGGAGGAAACACAATATTTTAATAATAGGACACAGCGGTCAGTTTGGAGCCTTCATCACAATATGTTCCATCCTCCTGTGGGTATGGCACAGTGTGGAGGACAAATGGGTGGCCATTAGTAGTATATTAATTACATGTAAGAAATTACTTTGTTCGTCAATCAAGCAGTTTTTCCTCCCCTTGTCGAGTGTAATTTAGTGACACAAAGCGCAAAACCTGGAAGGCATTCGACTCTGATCCATGCTGTTAACGTGTTAGTGTTGTCAGACTGAAACGCTGAATGCATCTGCCTCTTGTTTTTTTCTTCAGACGCACACCGCCATGCCACCCTGCTGAGCAAAGGTTCACAAAAACACCTCAAATAGAACTGGTGCAAATTATCATGTCAAGACAGATTAATTGCCGAGATTGCTCAAAGACTCGTGATTACCAGTGTCAGAATGCATAGACGCGCGGATGCAGCAGAGGAGCTGCCTTTTACTGGTTATTTATATTCAATTATCTGTCCTCCTCTGCAAGAATGAATGTCAAAGTAGCAATGCATCTAACTCCAAATACCACAAATGATTACAACGTGCAGATTTGGAGCTGTCACTACAGATGAATGGGACACTAGTGGGGAAGTATTTTTGAGCTCGTTTCATTTTCAATTGAATTGCCTCCAACATGATTTACACGACTGTGCTGGCGTGTGTAGTATTTCATACGTGCAGTGTCGGGTTTCTGCTAAGACAACGACGCCTTGTTCGTGTAACATTGGGCGAAAAACACATAATTACATGTTAAATGGTTGTGCATTGCACATGTACATGTTATATGTTATCATTATTTTGGAGTTTTAGATCAGGACTGTTCAGGAAGTCATTGTTCCTTACGTTTGAAAAGGAGGAGCTACAGACAGATTTAGAAATGTAGTAGAGAGTGATTGATTGAGCAAAAAAAAAAAAAAAAAATGCACACTAAGATTTTGTCTCTGTACCTAATAATAAACTATATATATCACTTTTTGACCTTTATTTTTTTTTTTTTTTTTTTTTTAAGAATAACCTAAGGCGGCATTTTTAGTTTAGAATGGTGATCATTTCCTCATTTCTATAAATACAGTAATCTTTTTACATGTGTAGCGTTGCAGAATAGCAGAATATTGGGCTTTCTCTGCAGAGATATGAGTAACTCTGGTGTAGGCCCTGAGGCGCCAGTATGACAACAGAGGCAAGAACAAACATTTTTACCTCTTCTGAGGCTTTTACGCTGCATCCTTGGCCAGTTTATTGCACGCGGGGCCCCCTGCAAATACACCGTGTGATACCATTGACACAGATTATAGATTTTGCCTTCTTAAAAATATGCTATGTGGGAGCGTGGAAATGTCAGGGAAGGCACCCAGGCTCTGAGATTTACTGGGAATTTATAGATCACCAAAAGCTGCTTTCTAAGGAGGAGAGCAAGGGAAAGTCCAGGCAGGAGGCTCATCAGAATGCAACCACTGTTTCTTATTTCACCCCGAGCAAGAAGTTATATCTGGCAAATTTGCATATACGTGTATTTGCACGGATCCAATCGAACGTCAAGGTGCTGACACAATTCCAGGATTCAAAGCAGAATAACTACCAATGTTTCAGCTGTAACTAATACCCACAGCCCAAGGAAGTGGAGGGAGGGTGCTTTATCTTTTGCACAGATAACATTCAAACCGCGGGGGGAGGGTAATGCAGACATTGTATAGCAACACAGGTCAGGTCAGTTGTTCTTCTTATAGCTGAAGTGCCAAGCAAGTGGAATGGATTAAGGGTGGACAAGCCACGCTGTCATGTACCATTCAATGCAACAGATCATCTCTGTATGCATACAGTGTGTAGTGCATGGTGTTGAATAATTAATCATTTGCAGAAAGTATCACGTGCCCGCACAGCACATGCCCGAAAAACAGGATCTTGGCACATTTTCATGGCTGATGTGTGACCAATTTTGGATTAAATCAAGGTTACCTGGTGAAGCCTATGGCTGCATTGAGATAAGATGTTTGCTTACATCAACACTTGTATTGGCTATTCCTCACATAAAATTCCTCAACTCTGCACTGCTGTTCTTGAGCTATTTTTAATGTCTTTTTTTTTTATGTATCAGCAGTGACCACATACTGTGGAAAAAAAAAAAACCCCAAAAAACGCCTGTTAAAGCAATATCAAATCAAGGCCTGACAATTATTCTTTTTTTTTTATTTGCTTCCTTGAAATACAGTTAATGAAAGTGGAGGAAGGGATATTGAACAGAGGTGAGTGAATAAATACATATATATAAGTGAACAGAGATAGAGGGGGGGAAAAAAATATTCCTCATTCATAGCCTTCACAATGTGTTATTAGAGAATGATTTCAACAGGCTCTTAGTAGCTCTCATTAGATGGTGTATCAAACCAGAACAAAACTCTCTTCTCCTAAGTATGTGGGGGAAGTGGATTGGAAAATTAAATGGGGAGAGGAGAGCGAGGGAGCAGTCTCTGCCACGCTCTTGTCACCGTGCCCCTGCTCCCACTAACAAGTCCGCTCAGTCGACTCACACTGAAAGTCATTCACGTGGCCTTTAATTTCACTTCATTGATTGGAATTTAAAGCCCCAGAATATAGCAAGGAAGACATTAAGATTATCTCCTCCCTAAAGCGTGTGCCGAACGTTTGTTTTTAATTGTGCTACAGTATGGTGGAATATGCGTCTTTGGGGTTTGCAGCCCTGAAACTTCAGAAACTTCACAAACGGAGCTCACACTTGCTTTGGGGTATTATATGAGTGCTTGCAGTTTCAAAATAACAATATATTTATATACTGCATGCTGTAGATCAATAAAAGTAACATTTTATTAATCTTGACAAGCTGTTGGTGCTTGATGTCAGATGCTGGGGACACAAGCTGTCGAAACAATAGACATGCTTTACAGTGCTCACTTTCCCCTTCCCTGTTGTTCTTTGTTTGTGCTTCCAACGACGGCATTACATCTGTCAGCAAGATATGATTTACATAAATATCAAACTAGTCCTCTGAATATCTGTCAGGGAAACTCTTGAGACTCGCAAAATATTACCATTTCAAGGTTTGCATTTACACTGTTTTCATGTCATTTTTGCACATACTATTTTTGCGTGTTTTTTAAATTACAGTTATGTGCTTCCTGTGGTTGTCTGACCAAAGCTAACTTGATGAGATTTTAGGCATGAATTTACCTGGTCATTTAACAGCGTTGTCAGTCACAAGTGTGTGGATCAAGCAAATGAAAACCACCAACTTTACTGGATAGAAACATTATCCATATCTTGCAACTGTGTGCTAAGATGCAAGAAAAAAAAAAACCAAGTACGAATAAATGGAGCATCAAACTGGTCAGAGGTTGTAAGAAAATCAAAGAAAATAAACCGTATTCCAATTCACTTCACTCAAAAACTGCATTCAATCACATCTTAAAATGGAAATTACACCGTCCACGAATGCAAGGCTATTTTATTGGTTACTTTTCCACAGGTTTTTGTTTAAGCACTTGTGTAGTTTGGCAGACACTAAAGGAATTGCTGTGTTAACAACAACTCTTTGATGACATCATGCATTTTAGAGAGTATGCTGGTGTTGGTTTTGCATAGACACCCCCATGTATGTGTAAACGTCGTTGTGTGGGCACATAGGTGTCACTTGTGACAAAAGGACAAAAGTTGGCTTTCTTGATGGCATTTGCATGATTAGTTGATATTGCTAAACAGGGCTGAACGCAGGCCTGGAATGAGAGTTCAATCAGGGGAGACCTCATTCTGAGTGAACAAATTGTTTTTATTGCCACGAGCATCAAGTTGATGAGAAATAGGAGCCTTTAGTGTTTACGAGACGCTGGTGATTAGGACTCCCTCGTGACGTCACATTTTAAAGCCATGATAATTAAAGACATTGCTGGTAGAGGTGATGGGATGAAGAGAATGGCTGAAGATCTGGATATGATGAGTGGACTCTGATGAGCTCGACCTCGGCTCTGAATATGGTAAACTGGAGGTAAAAGAGTTGAAGGAGGATTGCAACAATTTTCTTCTGACGTGTTGGCTGACAGTAGCAGACAGGAGAGAAGATGTAATCTTCGATAGTGGCGATCACAGAATTTTTATAAAGATGGATGACATGAGAGCTCCCTGAAGAGAAAGCATCTTAATCACCCTCTCGTGGTGCCCGGCGGTATAGGTCATAGGATTTGAGCCAAACTAAAACCTCAAAGTCCACCTCAATAAATCTTTCCAGAAGATTCTTTCTGCCATTTCAGCAAGTTCCTTTTGTGCTGATGTCTGTCCAAGACTTAATTTTTTTCCAATGAGTTTAGTTTCATTTACTGCAGATATGTGATGATATAAAAAGTAGGTGACATAACATGATTGACAGCTGAGATCTAGTCACATTTGGGCAGGCAGGTGCATGCAGCACTCATATCCTTGATATTTTGATATTTTCACTTATGTACAATGGAAGGAAGAAGCATTGAATTGTGTGCCTTTATTTATACTAATTGTAATGATATGATACGCTGAATGTAATCATGACTAAGTCTTGTTAGTCTGTTTGAGATTCTGAAAAACATGTCTTGTATTTCTGTAAACAGCTACCCTGCACCCATTTATATTTTCCTTTTGCAAGGAGAAAAAACACTTAAATATGCATGAAAGCACAAACAGCAACAGCTGACCTTTACCCCTTCCCCCTGTCTCACTAAAAAAAAATGTTAGAGGACTTGTGTGTCATGAGTAATAGCTAAAACCTGAGCAGACCTCCTCTTTGAGTCACAATATGTGGTCTCCTGAAATTATATCTCAAACATTGTACTTCGGCTACTGTATACATCAATATTGGATTTATATGTGGTATTTTACTTTACTCGGGTGTAAGGATCAATACTCTATGAATTTTTAAGCACATCTCAGCTTCGGGCGTAGCCTGTAACGCTCGGTGCTGACATTCTCACTAATGCCCTCAGTCCTCTTCAGCGCTCTGAACTAAGTTTGAAGTACTAAAACGTATCATGACAAGACACAGGCAGGTGTCCAGGAATATCAGAATTACCATTTGAAATGCCATTGAAATTGTTGACATTTAAGACATTTTTTTCCATGGAAAGGCCTTTTTTTCTGACTTCATTGCTGGTTTTAATCAAATTGCATTCAGTAGGTGGGAACATGTAGACAGTGTTTTCAGGCAGTTCTGGTGTTTTTTAAATTCCCTCATGTCTGTGCTGTGTTTAGAGCAGTAGTATTTAGTGATTAATCTGTAAAAAAAGGCTCAGCTCTTCTGTCAGTAATAGAAAAATGGTGAAGCAGGGGGCTCGATTCAGTTATATCTTGTTTTATTTACGTTAAATAGGAAGTAAAGAGTGATGCATTTCTAGTTTCAGCTTTGCAGAACAGTATAAGATTTCACAACGACTCAAGCTTATGGTAACTCTTTTGTTCGAAATTTTGCTTTGCTGGCCGCTGCTAATGTGCCCTAAAAATAAAGTTTATGTGTAGGAAGAGTTCACAGACAACAACTGGCATGCCTGTGATTTATTTGCGACTAACACCAACTTACCGAGAGTATATAATTGGCTGTTTTGCATTTTGTGGATGTGTTCGACTTTTTTTTCTATTTCAAGCTGACATCCTCAGCTTTCAGCTGGCTTTTTTTTTTTGTTTTTTTTTCCTTAAACATTACTCTCAACTTTACACTTTGCTTTGGCTGCTGTGGAAGTCAGTGTTCAACTGAGCAGTATGACCTTTGTTACCTGGGATTCACTACTGTCCTTTTGTGCCATAATTTACTGTTGTGAATCAGCATCAGTTCGTTCTGGAGGAAAGGTTAAACCCTATTACATCAAATATTCATTAATTGAACAATTTACATGCAATTTTCACAATAACAGTTTGTGATGGAAATTGCATCTACAGGCCAAGAGCTGTGTTCCCCCAATTTCAAAGGCTGTGGGGCAGGGGCGAGAGATGAGTGATTTCAATGGTGCTGGTGCAGTGGTGAAGTTGCAGAGCTGCAGCGAATACCAATAATTATGCCTTGATGTGGATTTTGGTGTCATTCAAAGGAAACATCAATACAGTGAGTCTGTTTGTGGTATTGGGCCTCTGAAAGCGTGAATTTGGAACGGCCTGCCTTCACACCTCGTTTCTGGCTGCTGCAGTGATTTCTTATGAATCAAGGCTCAGCACACACTGTGTGGAACTGATATCTGATGCCAGGATGAAGAGAGTTAGATGAACAAATTATTTCACATGGTTTCGCAACAATATACGGCATCTGGATTTAAAGGACTAAAGAATAACCTTGATAAAGATGATAGATTTCGTTTAGAAAATTGTCCTCTGTTGGTTGCAGACCTGATAGGATCTACCCCCTACCCCTATGGATATGGACCGAATTACACACAAATATCACTCTGGATATCATCGGAGAAAATCTGCGTTGTCAAAATTTAATTAAAACCTGACTTTCATCACACAGAATCAGCACAGCCTGGCTGTGTTTCCAAACAGAAACACAGTCAAGGAGTCCTGTCTTCTGTCTGAAGTTCAGTACCTCGATTTCGGGCACAACCAACGACTACACCTGAGTATTCAAAAATAAGATCCACCTCTCAGAATTTGATGCAGACTGAATTTCCTTTGACACATGATTTCAGGTCTTTATCATCAACTCAACCTTTCATAAGTTTCCTTGGCAGAGAAAGGCAAGACACGATGGGATGGCTCGAACCATAATCCCTGTGGATACTGTGAATCTACATTGGCAGAAGGACAATAGTAATGATATTCACCTAATCTCCCTTGACAGATTCAGGACATGCTTTTCATTAACACAAAAGTGGATAAGAGAGCAATAAGCACTGTTTCAGAGTTTACCTAAATCCTTCGAAGCTAACTGAGATTCACATTCTGGTGTCGCCTGTCTGCCTGCTTCGGCTTAAGCCAATGCAGGTACCATATTTACAGAGCTCTTTGACATAATTTTTAGTTGTATTTTCCAAATTGTGACTATAAGCAATATCAGGGACAAAGCAAATTTATGTGAAATGTTGACGGAAGAAAGATGCACATGCAGATGCAGATACGGAATATACTTTAGCTAGTGTTTTAAGCATTCAGTGTTGATGGAATAAAGGTATCAATGTGATAAAGCTTGTCTGTTTCAAAGGAATTTCATTTTTGCCAATGTGCTTAAAACATTTACAATGTAGATATAATATAAAGATTTTTATATAAACCAGCTCTTCGTGCAGCTGAAGTGTTAAATCCAAAGTATATAACACATGTTGGATTAAAACAATTGTGAGCTGATGATCGCAGGCTTCGTTCTTGAGCATCTTAAGCCGTGAAAAATACGTCAAGACCAGGTGTTTTTTTCGAACATCTCATTTTGTAAAGAAACTTTCATATCTTGATATGTGGAGGAATGAATCTGAGTATTTTCAGAGCCAGAAAAGTGTCTCTCTTTATTTGAGTGAAGGAGTGTCAGCCGAGTATCCATTCAGAAGGAAGGAGTAAGAGGGAGGATAGCACTTACTTTTCTTTTTAATTAGCGTCATCTGTGGAATTATCCAGCATTAATATAATGGCTCGATTCATCTCCCACACCATCTGGTGTGAGAGCGGTGCACCTCTGGAGCTGGATTGCTTTCCCCCGGTGCTGTGTCGGGGTAATAGCCTGTTCAAAGGCTGTGCTGGGCTCGGACAGCTGAGCAGAGGTGGGGCAGGAGCAGCTGGCCTTGGCACTGTCACCTGCTGCCTGTCAGAGAGCTGCTGAATATAACCATCCATACTCTTACGTGCACGTATTTATGCGCATATGTGTGTGCTCATGCAACATGTGCAACACACATGAGAGTCAGAATGTGAATTTCCTCCCTGTCCTGAGGTAGGTAAACTGGAGTGAGAAGGAGAGGGCCTGCACATCGTTAGGACTCGTGAACATCTGGGAGAGGTGAAACGGGTGACAAATATAGAGTAATGTCTGGAGAGACGGTGCTTAAGTTAGATCCACTTCTTGCACCTCACGTCAAGTGACACAGCCAAGACGACATTTAATTTGCTATTTATAAATAGCTTTTTGGTAAACGGCTCAAGAGCCTGGCTTTGGGCTTCTCTGTAATAATTCAGCCAAATGAACACATCAACATCCGGACCTTGTTTGTATTCATATCATTGTCATTGAAATTTTGACGTGAATGTTATATTTCCTGTGTTGCTGTGGAGGTGTGTGTGTGTGTGTGTGTGTGAGTGAGTGAGTGAGTGAGAAGGATTAAACATCTGGTTTGCACAGAGGTCCTTCAGGCATATCCCCCGGTGCAATGCACTTATAGCCCCAGTGTCTATGCATCGCTGGCACTTGTTGAATGTGACAAGCTTTCAGTCAACAACCTTGTGGTGTAAATCTAGTTTAACACAGCTTAGAGGCAGATCAGGGTTTCTGGTGGTTATGGAAAACTTTTTGCAGAATGCCTCCATAAACCCACAGTATGCTACCTATTCAAGATGGAACTCAGATGGATTTCATCACTTTCTAGCTGCATTTAGCAGCTACAGTATTTACTGTTTGTCTCATTATTCATCTTGCATGTAACATTATTCGCTGCTACACAGTTTACATAATGTTATTACACAGGCTGCCATTAACTATTGAGTGATAATATCTCCCGCAATCATTGATGACCTGTTTTTAGGTTCAGCCCCCAAAAATGTATCTATTTTAGCCTGAAAGCTCATTTTGTAATTCAGAGTTGAACAGGTAAACAACATGGCTTTATCAACTTGTGTGTCTTTTATTTCCTAAAAAAAAAAAAAAGAAAAAACAGATCAAAACACCTGACAGTGTGTGGTTATTTCTGTCAAAAGCATCCAACTTTGTTGCTGCTCGTTCGTAACATTTGTCACATTCATCCTCGCTGTGGCATCATAATTCATTTCTACGCAACCAATGTGTTTATGATTAAAATACAGACTTAGTTACGAGAGCAAAAGGTTTTTGTTGAATGTGTAAATGAATGGCATATGTTTACACATACGCCATTCAACTTTGTAAGTTTGAAACATGTCAGTGAAAGTTTTAATACAGTAGACTGCACCAAAGTAGCGACAAAATAACAACAACAATGAGAATAATAATAATAATTACAATGCAGGCCTATGTAACAGCTGACGCTAGTTTAAGAATGCCTTCAAACATTATTGCGATTTGCTCTCAAGGGAATCAGTGGTTATATTAGACATCATGAGAGTCGCTCGTCACTCAAAATCTGCCTTATCTTGTGAAGTATGGCTTCCATGACAATATTCATACAGGATGTCTAAATCAGCTGTTAAGTAAGCTCATGAGAACAAAGGCAAATAAGGTGCAATTTCAAGTAGAAGTAAGTAGTGTGTTTTTAATAATCCTCCCCAAAAAGGAAAAAAAAAAATCTGTCATATAAATGAAGACATATTGCACAAATGCTGAAATTCAGTGTGCATGTGTGTCCCTGTGGAAATGTATGATGAAAGGGAGGGGTGGAGCTATGTGATGCTATCTTATCTAACAGTTGAGCAGCTTTATGGCTCTTAATAGCCACCCTGTCAGATTACATTGTAAATATGGAGCACTATTGTGCATTCAGAGGTGTATACATCATCCGCCTCATTTCCCAGATGCTAAGTCATGACCAACCTGTTTATTACACCGTGCAATCCTCAATTAAAATGACCTGAAAGAGAAAAAATAGTTACGCACTACCTCAGCCCACTCTGCACTTAAGCACCAGACACACATTTTACTGTTACTTGGAAACTTTCCATGCATGAAACCCATTATCATTTGATTTCCATTTGGAATTCTCAATTAAAATTATACAGAGGGTGCATTTCATTACCTTAGTTGAGGGCAATTTGTAGGCCATTAAGCCTCTACCTGTACCAGTGGAGATGTTTTCGAGGTGAACATCTGGGTTTGAGGAGGCAGAGCATGAAATGAAAGGCCCTTGGCTCTCTGCTCTGCCTTTTGTCCAAAATGTGCAAAGGGTGTTAGAATGCCATGCATAGTAACAAGCGTGCTTCCCCGGGCTGCAACAAATTGGTATGCGATCCAAATTCAAGTATTAAATCAGTCATTATGTTATTTTAAAATCTATGGGGGAGTTGGTTTTCATATTATCTTCATCACATTATCTCCATCATTATTATTAGGAACTCTGAACATGTGTCACCCAAGAACAATTTCATTTGCTGTGGAAATCTCGAAGCACTGTAAAAATGCAAAATGCTCCTTACGGAATTCTCCATAAGGGATTAAGAATCCCTTTATAACCGTAATTGATTTCTGTACCGAGCAATAAGAAAGCCCTTAAAATACTCAAACGAGACCTTTTAAGAATCACACCTCATTATACCTCCGATCTGTGCTGATGATTGTTCAAAAAAAACAAAATGCAGTTTTGTTGTCTAACGCTCAAATGTAATTTGGTCGATAATGTAATCAGAAAATAAACGTGTCTTGCAATGATTATTGTGTAAAATTCCCTCATTGAGATCTGTTCTGTATTCCCTGTGCATATTCGGCTCGGTGTGAGATGAAATTGTAATATGCCCACAGACTGCAGTGGTAGATAAAAGTAATCATACCAGATTATCATTTCAACGATTTAAATGCCACAGTGATGTGGGTTTCCTGAACTTCTTGGAACAAAATCGTGTTATTGTAAAAGCTATTAACCTGATGTTGATGTTCGGCCTCAATTTCAACAAAACGGAATGCATGTGTCAAAGTCGAAAGCGATCAGTGACTCCAAAGCTGTGTTGTATTCATGTAGTGTAGTCCCTCTTCGCAATCTGACTAATTAGCACTGCATGCTGAGATTTGAGACTCATTTTTATGGAGAGGATCACATGAAAGGATTAGAAAAATTGAGAAATAATCTCCAATATTGCATAAAATCTGATTTAGCGTTTCTCATTACTTTTGACAGCATGCTTTCATATTTAGATAGAATAGAGTGATATCAAGGTAAAGACCTATTTTTTGTCTTAATGAGCGGTGCTGTGCTTTATAGAGAGTACCGCACTTGAATCTTCTGTAGTTACTAGAAGTGAAAAGAATAAAGAGTGTGTCTGAAAAAAGGGAGAAAAAGGGGAGAAAAACCCATATTTGTGCAGGGCAGCTGTGGTGTGTCTCCTTTCACACAGTTCTGAATGTAGCATCACATTTGTTGGGGATTACAGGTCCTTGCTTCAGTGTGCTGCAAGCAATTTTTGCTTGTGACAGCCTGATATGGCATTCAGTTCTTCAAATAAATGCAGAGTCGCTGTCTAAGTCCATGCAGTGAACACTGGAGGATCACTTTCTTCAAAACTGCGTGGCAGCGGCGTTAAGACAGCCTCAACACAAACTGGCCTTTTATTTCTGTTATCATCCTCCAACAGTATAGGGATCCCACTGGAGATTTGTGTGGTACAAGTTGTATTCTAGATGATATGCAGTAATCAGGCCCTTTGAGTCTCCTTCTGTCTCTCTTTCTCCATCCTGTCTCTCCTTCTTTCGTCTGCCCTCATACAAACTAGTAAGCACTTAAGTTTTGCAGTGTTCTAGCATTACGTCATTCCACACGGCTCACTATTAAACTTCTGGGAACGTCTGGGATGACACGACATTGCCCAGGCCACAGGGCTTCACGTCTGTCGAAGCACCGAGCTCCATTTTTGCACAGAACAGATGAATCGCATGCTGACCAAACCACATGCTGGCACTTTGGGAAATAATTAATAACTAATGCAAATTACTCTCTTCTTTTTTTCTCGGCACTTGGTGGTGACATTGCGATTGCGGTCAGATTTTGTCCCTTTTGTGTCAAGTTAGCGACACATATTTTGTCTGCAAGGGGCATAGCCTCTGTCCACCTATCCCTCATATGATATGCCATCCAGGTGCACTGTCATGGCACCGCCTTGTTATGCAGTGGAATTTATTGTCTGCACTGCGGCAGATTACCATTTCTCAACACGCCGCACAGGGGACTTTAAAAATGCAGCTCCATTCAGTGTGTTACATGCTGCTGGCATGTTGAAAAGCCTGAGGCATGCAGTGAAGGACGTATGGCACGTAGTACTGCTGCAAGAGAAGAGAACTGAAAGGACTAAATATGTTTACAATGTGGTTTTTGCTCATAGTTTTTGGCATTTTGTCTCCATGTGATTGCAAACAATTATATATTAAACTTTAAGGTAAGCTAATTATATGGAGCAATTAGAAAACATCCATTGAGCTTTTCAAATCCATTCGTTACAGGGTCAATTGGTAATAATCCACCCGATGTTGCTTTTAACTTGATGTCATAGCATTACTCCCAACTCCCTTCTATTGCAAAATCCAGGTTCAGCCTAAATAATTTAACATCTATGCATGCCAAACCGGTGTATCAGATATAAGCCTCAGGAAAAATTCGAAGGGAAGGTTTTTTACCAAGCTAAAGGCTATGTAACAAAAGACATTGGCTACTCTGAGTACAGGAGATTTTCCTGCAAAGAATATGTGTATTGAGATGGGTATTCATCTTTTCAAGTTGTTATCTACATGCATATACTATAAGATTCAGACACCAGGCTATAGAGGGATAAGAAAGGTTCAGCTTCTGTCCACCATGGGCAATCCTCCCGGCAATAGGGCTGCCATGTGGGTATTTGCCTGTGAAGCTGATCGCCGAGAGTCAAGCATGAAACAAAATGTTCTGAAAAATGCTTAAATCAGCCCTGTGTAACTCTGTTCAGATCCCACAGGTAGGTAGTTATAGACTGTATTGCCCGCAGCTGAAACACTGAAGCACACCTGTTCCGTTTTGCAATATTGCTTCATTACACTTAAACATTAATGTTACCTTATTTTCTTTTACACATTCAAGTCTTCCTTGTGTGTGACATCTGTATTGTCAGTAATTTAAAGTAGGTCTAACATATCCTGTTCTTTTCCAATGAAATGTCTTTTAAACTTAAGAGCATTTTACTTTATATGATTCATGTTATGAATTTCAAGTGATTTGAAGATTAAAGCAAAGCATTACTTTGTTACATGTTTTAACCACTTGCTTGCTTTTATCACTCATGACTGCCAGGACTATCATGGGAACTATTCAGGTAGTAATATATTTCACCTTTTAAGGTTAAACTAGATAGCACAAAGGGAACATATTCATTTAAACATTTATAAGACTTTTAGCTGTTTACTTGAAACAGTTCTGCATTCAGCTTCCTCAAAAATGTATCCAATAATTGTAATCAAATGTAAATCAATCAAACATACTGTAAGTGTTTAGGTATTTAAGAAAAACTGTTTTAGCCATTCATCAGTTACTTTTAGTTTACTATCTTATTTGACTCTCATACTTGTGGCTGTATTTAGACTGATACATGAAAGAATAATTTAGGAGTTTTTATCCTTCGAAAATTCTTTTTTCAAGCCTTTTTCAACTGTTTCTTGTTTATTGTTACATAAGAGTTTCAGTCATTTGCTTTAACAGTGTTAATAAAAATGCGCTTTAAAAAGCTTCTGTTAAGTCTTTATTCTTCGCAAACCTTTTCAATCATTTCCCATTAACTATAGCTCTCTTTTGTTTGTGAGTGGTGTTTAGGTGTTACAGCTGACTCAGTAAGTGAATACATCAATGGGCCACACATAAATACGTAAGCTGAGCCTCTATTTAATCTTTCCGAGTAGCCCTTGGCAAATGCACGAAATATCCCCCGAGGTTCGAGTACCCCCGGCTGGAATCACCGCCTTGAAGCAGTCCTGCACACGTTACGGGAAACTGTACCTGAACAAAAGAAGAAAGCAATAAATGAACCAATATTAACGGAGCCAGTTTTCACTGATTTTATGCCTTTTGGAGGCATGGCATGAAACAAATTGAGATGTACAATTTTCACTGATTTTATCTCATATTAGTTCGACAAAAATGCCTTTTGGAGGCATGGCATGAAACAAATTGAGATGTACATTTGAACAGTTTCATATCCCTCCCTAAATATTCATATTTTATACTGGCTGAGAAACACTGCAGCCTGCAACTGGGGAGGTCAACATGAACATGAATCAAATGAACCAATTCCACAACACATGCAGCATAAATGGACATCCTGCAAGTACAGAAAGCACAAAGAAGAATGAATATGCTTCAAGAATTACATACAAACTGGTAAACTGAAAAAGTTTATGCTGGATGTGATAGAAAGCTGTCAGAACACGCAGCGCATCGCAGCGCACCGCAGCTTGCTGTGTGTGGGTTTACAAAGCGGCAGACCCGTCAGCGTTGATCCTTGTCCACTGAGCCTTCAGTGGGCACAAATCGTTTTGTGTTTTACATCGTGTGGACAATCGGCTGTGTGTCACTTGTGGAAGAGATTGCACCAGGATGCACCAGGGGGAAGACAGCAAGCAGGCAGAGGCAGTGGGATGCTTTGACCAATGTTCTGCTAGGAAAAATTAGGTCCTGCCATACACTCGGATTTTACTTTGACACATATCATCTGCCTAAACATTATTGCAAACCAACAACACCCCTTCCAGCATTATAGAATACATTATAGGCAGTGGCCTGTCACACATTGAAAATGGTTCAGGAATGATTTAAACACAACAAGTCCAGGGTGTTATCTTGGTGTCCAATTTCCCCAGATCTCAATCCAATTAAACATCCGTAGGATGTGCTAGACAAATTAGTCTGGTCCATGGAGGCCCAACCTCTCAATTTACAGGGAAAGACATGGATCTGCTGCTAAAGATAACAGTACAAATTCAGAAGTCTTGTGGAGTCCATGTCTTGACCAATCTGAGCTGTTTTCAAGTCCAGGGAAGTCCTAAACCTCGTAT
The DNA here is from genome assembly GCA_001698575.1 of Mola mola. NCBI lineage: Eukaryota > Metazoa > Chordata > Actinopteri > Tetraodontiformes > Molidae > Mola > Mola mola. The sequence continues at coordinate 5,369,213 of KV751335.1, forward strand.
GAGCTTAAATCTTCACTGTAGCCATTAAAGTGGAAGTTTAAGGGAGGACTCCTACAATATCTAAGAGTGGTCATGGACAGTGGTCCGCTCCCTTATATTGATGACTGAGATAGGAAGTAGGTGAGCTGTGGCAGTTACCAACATTTGGACGGGTTCAGTGCGGTGGATCAGCGTACCCACAGAGTGTAGTAGAGGGTGCAGCCTGTGTGAGATAAAACTCCTGTTCCATTCACTGAAGAGGTGGACAGAAAGCCAATGGTAATTTCACCGTCCTAAAAGGTATTTTTTTCCTCTCCTGTCCTGTCCTAGTTAGTTAGCCAAGATGTGCAGAGGACAACAATACCAATAAAGTCCTGTAGAAGGCTCCACTTGGGAATACACAATAAGGGGTTCTCAACAACGTAATCCAACATCAAGGCAGCTCTGGACTTCTAAAGGCCCTGAGCAAGACACAATTTAGGGGCCCTGCTTTGCTGTGGATAGAAATATTCATAGAAGAAGATACCATGTGGAATTATAACCAATGTAATTTCATTTATACCTCTGTTAACATGATTGGTCACAGTTCTTTTAAGGCAAATGAAACTCACTGGAATGCTGACTAACTGCACCCGTCATTTTTACTTCTACAGTGTTTTTGTTCGAGTGCTTAGTTTTGAAACTTTTGAAAGTTAGCATTAACTTTGTTTGATACTGAAATGAATTACGGTCACAGTTTAATCTTCACAGTATGGAGCAGGTTATTGACCAGTCAATTTACAATTATACAGAAATTTGAACACATGTAATTTTGCATTCATAGATATCTAATCATTTTATGAATAATTGGGCTAATCCGCCATGAATGTTCTCGAGTGTTTTTGTTAGGTTTGAAAGTATTTATTTGTACAGAAAATACAATCACAATAATGAAGCCATGTTATTATATATTGGAGAACATAAACAGTCATAATTATTCCTATGAATTTTGTTGAAAGTGACACTTGTAACAACCTTATTGAATAGTAACTTCAACTATGACCATTTCAACCAACATGGGGGTCAAACCACATGTCCTCATTTTCTGTCAAAGCAACGGCACACAAACAACACTGCTAGTCACACAACAACAAAAAACAAACTGCTCTGCAAATTTAAAACAAACACTGCAGAAAACAATAGTTATTCGGGAAAATTCATTCAATTTTTGGGCCAAAAGAATATTATTTGAGGTTTTTGGTTGCTTTAAAATATCAAAACAGGTGAAATTTAGCCTTCTATGTTTTAGATATATTATAATGTTTATATTTTTATTGTTGCACACACACACACACACACAATAAAGTTTATTTTCACCATGAGGCCTATAGACTGTTGGTGGACGGTGACAATAACAGTCACAGTCTGGCATAAACACATGCTCGCATCTTTTTAAACAGGCTTGACTAAAAATGCTGTAGTGGTGTTTTGTCCATTCAGGCTCCTCATTTGCCAAATGTTTCGGACTTTATTCTTGATTTGTTGGGTTAGACTGCATTCTTTGTCTGTATTTGCGATAGATTAAATGTCTTTAATTCTCACTTTGTTTTCATAATATTTTAGGCCGCATTCTTCAGACACCTGACATACAGTATCTGTGTAACCCTCAGCCACAGCATGCACAGCAGTGGTCATTTGTTGGCTTTTCATCCATTTCAAGGCTCTACACTATGGTTCTGAATGACAGATGTAGATACAGCAATGCTCTGCCCCAGGCAGCATGTGGCCTAACCCTCCATCTAGCAGAAGTAATGGTCCACGCCTTAAATCGTCACGGGCTGTTCATCTTCACTAACAATAGCGGTAAGCGCTCGGTCTGAGAAATAAAGGCAGTCGTGTCTGCAAGGAAGCGATTTAGTTCTGAGGCAATTTGTAAGCGGGCATTGCAGGGGCAGCCGTTAATGTCTGGAGAGAAAGATCATACGGTGCAGAGGTATTGCAAACAACAACAAAAATGGCACCCAAGCAACGTTAGATGTTTTTTTTTTTTTTTCTTCCTTCCATTGCAAAGAATCATTTGGAGAAAAAGAAAGAAAGACAGTCAAATGTATATTGTGGGTATCCTTCGCAGAACGCGAGCTGCTTGTGTTATTGAAGTGGACACGATGTTCTCTGTGTTATGGATGCTGCAAAGGCTCAGAAAGTAAATTTAAGAGCAGCAACTTTTTCACTTGACTATACAAAATAGAAGGAAATGTCAAATCAACTCAATTATTTAAAGAACGGGGGTGTTTTGCGTAGGTGATATTTTTCAGGATTTGACGCTCCCTCATTATTCTGTTTGAGGTCAAATCGTCATTTGATGTACAACTTTGAAAAGTCTGCTCCGAGTTCTGTATATCTTTATTCCAGCAAGCTTTCTAAAGAGGAAAAGCTGCTGTGAATGGAGTGGCACTGAAGAGTCACCAGTTTACGGCCTGAATTAGACATGCAACGTAAAGAAAAGATAAGCGTTATTACCAAATTGAACTGCATTTCCAGTTTTCAAAGTTGAGGCCAATTAACATGAAGGTGAGTATTCAAAGGGGTTCTTCACACCAATAAAACAGTCTAATTGCATTCGCCCCTGCAAGTCCACAAGTGTTGAATCTAGATTCTCGGGCGTATTGGCAGAAAGCCGCGAGACAGCAGATGACTAGCTCCAAACAATAGGAAGGGGGGAGGGATGTAAAATCTTGAAAAACAGTGAGAGCAGTGTCCACATCATTTCTCGCCCCTGACAGGCCTCCCCATGCAAAGCTGGTAAAACCACGGCTGGATTCATTTCGATCTGACATCCATCATGTAGATGAGTGTCGTGCTTCCACTGTACTGTGTCCACAATAAGATGTTTTGGCATTCGGCCCATGACATCTGTTAGAGCCCCTCAAGAGAAAAGGAGACCGATCTGGTGTGTTGGCTTTTGGCTTTGAGCACTTTTCATTCATATTAGAACAGTCACACGAGTACCAAGAGATCACTGGATGTATTTGTACACTATGTCAAAATGAAGCGATTAATGCAACTCAATTTACATTCATTCGTGATCGTTATGGATTAAATGCGTGCCGCTTTTTCTATCAAACGGTCTGTATTGGTGTCTTTATTGGTGGAAATCATTAGAATCAACAGAACTATACAAAATAATGCAACATTAATGGTGAGCATGTGGATTGGATACGTGTCTAAGTGTCCGGTTTTAATGATTACCACTACATCAGCCAATAAAAACAAGTCTCTGCTCCTTCAGTACACACAGAGATATTTTAGACTGATGCAGTGATTTATTTACTGCCAATGTCCAAACCTGCTAAGCTGAGTTATAGAATTACAGATACTTGCGACGTTTCTGCACGGCTAAGGCATGGTGGCATGTGTGTAGAAGGCGTCAGGCAGATGGGATGTGTCTGATATCTCTCGCTTGACGTAATGAGACAAGAATGTGCTTCACCAATCTTCGGGCCTGTCTGATGGCAAAAGACACGGTGCCCACTCAGACGGGAGGGATCTTTCCCCTCTTCAAAGATAATGAGATGACAATGTATTCAATGTATTATTACATAGAGACAGGGGTTTGTGGGGGTTGGGGGAGGACGGAGGGGTGGGGGAAACATTCTACACCACTTGTCTGATGCCTTTGATCAGACGAGACAAGCGGCTGTC
>KV751335.1:5373067-5395567 GCA_001698575.1 Mola mola
GCGGCTGTCATTGTCTGAATCAGAGCTGGCCTCGTGAAATCGCAGCTAACTACTTTATCACTGTCAGAGTCGCTTAGAGGCGATAGTTTGCAGCGCGGGTCCTCGGGTGATTTTCCAAGTCCGCCTAAACGTTTAGCCCAGCCGCAGCACGCTTCTCTGTGGCGAGATGTTGTCCCCCTACCTGTGTGAGATGTCAAATCTTTTGGGCAGGAGCTTGAAATAAATTAAAAGAAAAAAACAACCAAAAAAAAGACTTGCAGTGTGAAATCAATTTTCCATCGCCAAGGAAGAGAAGGCACAACTTCTTGCCTGACATGGCTCCATTGCAAGACGTCAAGAGGGCCATGTTAACAGGCTTATAGAGCAGGCCTGACGAGACAGTCTTATTCTAAGTTGACAGTTTGTTTTGGTTCTTGTAGAAGGATCCATCTTGTCTTCTGTCACTCTGGGGAAAATGATCCCTCGCATACCTTTCTTTAAAACCTGTTTCAAACTCTCAGTATTACTCGTAACACATTTTTTTTTTTTTTTTTAAATATGCCATCGAAATCAGTTTTTTGTTTTTTCCACGTATCCAATGCTCTCGCTTGTGCATTAGAACAACTCATCTAGACTGAAGTTTGGGGTATTGAATATTTTGACAGCAAACAATTATTCAGTGTCGTTTTGTTTTGTGAAATCCAAGATTTATGTGTTACATATTATCTTTGAAAATCATGTCATAGTTAAGTAAATCATGAAAAAATCATCCTTAATCCCAAAATGTACATTTTATGAGACAGAAACCTGGCCAACAAACAATCGATACGGGCCTATTTTTGCTGTTGCATTGCTCTCGCATCATTTTCCATCACTGTTCGCTGTCATCAAAAGGATAAAATACAAAGGAGAGACACTTCATCTCTCCTAAAATATGTATGTGTATACAAATATACTGCATATCGACAGACTAGGACGAGAGCTCAAAAATGAAACAATCTGTCTACAGTTGTCACATAATTATGAGAGATTGTCCAAACCTTTGTGGTGCCAGAATCCCTTTAAAGCCCCACAAATCATCATCCAAGTCAGAATTGATCTTCCTCGTGGGCTTCAGGCTCCCTTTAAAACTCAGCAAGTTTTCTCATTTGAAAGTAAGAGAAGGAGGCGCCTTAACATCCAATTTCCCACAATTTCGTCATCCTGTCTCAATAATTATGCAGGGTTATTAGCTCAAGTATTTGTCCTTGGCATTCTTAATGCTGGTTGACATTTATTATGAACAGTAATGGTATTGGAGATCTTTGATTTGCTCTTTGCGATGGTATGGTGCAGCATGTTCACTGCAGTGCAACAGCACCCTCTCTTGATAATTCATGATATGATTAGATCACTGTGAGCGTATCAAGTTTGACCAAAATAGATGGCCACATGTTTAAATATTGCACTTCCATATCCTTTATTACACTTTTCAGTTGAGCATTTTCATCTTTTACTTCCTGGGCCTTCGTCCCATTCCCACTTCTTTACTATGTTAATGTACGGTTCATGCAAAACAAACCTTTTTTGTGTGATGTTTAACTTCTCTGCGGCCTCTAAGGCATTGTTTCTGAGTTAAAAACAGAAATCACAAAGAAAAAAATGTGTCTTTATTAATTTAACATGGAAACATCATATTATTTTAAATGCCACGCGTTTTGCTGAAAATGACCTGAACATGCACATACAAATCTTTCACTTTTGCATTATTTGGGGAGTAGCCGTCTTTCAAGGTTTGACTTTACAAATAATATGTATTGTGGTAGGATGTCCATTGAATTACTGAATTTTTCAAATCAGTCAACTGATTTACATCAGTTTAAGAGGGGTAAATATTAAGATCATTAGATTTCTATATCAGTCTCCCTCAGGAGCTGTATTACTTCAGTAAGGAGTTTTATTTAATTCCCCCAGCTCTGCTCAGTAATATAATGGCTTAAAGCAAGCAAGCAAAGCAAGTTTTTCCTTGGCCCCTTTTATAGAAACCTGGTGACTCATCATGTGACACCGACCCTCTTAGATCTCTGTCTTTTTAACTGTGGATGCAATATGACTAACAACCTCTGAATTAAGCAGAACGCTTCAATAGTCAAACACATGTGAAGGAGCAAAATGTTATATGCTTCATTATATTGTCACGTTCCTATAGCCACTTTACTTTCTTAATTAACCGGATAAAGATGTTTTAAGATAAGTGTTCGACGCCTTGGGCCTTTCAGTGATATTACACTCTGAAGAAGTCAACTTAGGTAAAAGCTGTTATCCTTTATTTGTTTCCATTCTGAGATATAACAGGAAGAGATGCAGATAAACAGTTTGAGAAGGAGATTTATCTTCATGTCGACTGGATTGTGCATTAGTGCTACACTTCAGAATCCAAAACATGAAGGTGCTTCTGTTTAGCTTAGTCTGAAAATTTTCTCCCCACACACTCAGACACACAGAAGCAACGGCGCACATGTGAACAGATGTGCCAGTGTTTTGTGTACAAAACCACTAAGAACTAACCAAACAAGTGATGAAGGTTGAGCTTATTTGTGGGGCAAACAATGAGACAAAACAGACAAGCAAGAGCAGTTGGTCCTCGGTCTGTCAATAGGAGAGTGGAATAAAGCAGCTGCTATCAGCATACATGCTTGCTTGATTTAAAAAAAAAAAAAAAAAAAACGGGCCCCAAAAAGCCAGGAAGACTGAGGCTATTGTTAAAATCACAGAGGCTTCCAAGTCTGTTTAGTTGAGTTTGCATAAAGCAGAACAAATGAAATCCAAATCTGCCCGCTAAAGGACAACACTCAGCTCTAAACATGAATTTAAACGTGCACAGAAGATTTAAGTCATTTTATTTTTAAGTCTGCATGCTTTACAAAATGTTGATAATGGCATAAAAAGCAACATTTGCCCCCCAAAAAACATTATATCATTACAAATACAAGTGGTTCTCATCGTCATAAAGTTGTCTAATGCTTCTTTTTTATGAGCAGAATCCTCTACAAATCTAAAATTCTAATCAATTCACATTAGTGAGGTAATAAGCTCAGAAATAAGGTTTACCAGTGCTGCAAATGTGAGCCTCAGACGGTCTGTTCGCCTGCGCCTGGTGCAGCTCAGCCATAGTTTAGTTTGGTGTTAATCTAATATTTACGATGCTGAAAAAAAGATCATCTGCTGGCGCAAAAGTAAACACATCCCTAAAAATACAGAACATACAGCAAGTCTGATATATAATATTGAATCAAATAAAACATTCACTTAGCTAGCATGCCCAGAACGAAAGAGAAATTCTGGCGTAAGAAGAAGTGTATTAACCGGAGTGAACTGGTTTAGGCATGATTCCATCAACACATATGTAGTTTATGAAAATCCACAAAAATCTGTACAGCCATGTTAAATATCAATATGATATATTTTCTGCAATTCACAATTTTGTAAACTTTGATTGAACGCGTAACAAGACTTCTGAGACAAGCAAATGCCTTTGGTGTTCCGTAGCAACAGGCTCAATTAAACTAAAGTAAAAGTCCAACTATTCAGTTTCTTCTTCTGGACAAACATGTGTCCTCTGCACATGAGGAATGTGGTCAGACCATCCATCCGCTGAGGGAAGACACTGGTACTGTACATGGTTACAACAAGGTATTATAATAATCTTCATTTCATTGGCAATAAAGTCAAATATAAACTCAAAAAATATATATTTTTGTGTGATGGCACTGATAAGAAAAGTCTCTGATGAAGGCTTATTTGCTCAAAGTTTAATCTCGTGGACGTACACTGGACTTTTCATAAAACTAGTACAAACCAGTGGCTCTTTGCTAGAGCTTAGCCCAGTCCATGAAAATTCTTGATCGGTTGAGAATGTGGAGAATGTGCAGTCCTCCCCGGTGGGCAGGCATGTCCACTAATGATAGAGACAATGGTTCATAGTCACGGCTCTGTCTGTGTTCCCTCTGAAAAATCTGGAGAGCCGAGTTAAAGGGGGAAAAAAAAGAGAAAACGCGACTCTCGAAGGATGTGTCCTTGATCTCTTGTTTTGTTTTTCCACTCATTTGTTTCCAATGTTGTTGTGGGACCTCCTGCAGGAAGACAGAGAGGTTAACATGCAGCCCATCGTCTGAAGCTGTCTTTAAAAAAAAAAATCCCTTTTTGCTTCATGCAGATAAGAGGGCGACAGAGGCAAGATTGGAAAAATGTGTTGCAGAAAGAGAGAAGCACACTAGATAATGTCAATAATATTCAGTGTCTCCAGTAGATCTATGCTCCTGAGGGGAACTGGAACCCTGATATTACATACGACAACTTCTGCAAAACAAGCAGTGTCCTCTCACAAAGATTGATTTAAATCTAATACATTGATAATGTGTCATGTGACTGTGATGAATTATTGGGATGCGTTACCTCAGTCCACTCATTGTTCTGCGCATCGTAGGACTCCACGGTGTTTAGATATGACTGGCCATCATATCCACCCACAGCATAAAGCCGGTCCCCCAGCAGGCAAACCCCCACCGCGTCCCGGGGAACGCTGAGGGAGGACACAGTGGTCCACGTGTCCGTCTTTGGGTCATACCTGCAATTGCAATATTCGGTCATGCGATTGTTTATCCATTTTGCATGGAGTGATTGAAAAAAGACATAATTCATCGGAGAATCTAAAGAGGGAGACAGAATCGCATCCACACTTATTGATTTTAGTTGCAGTTAACACACAACTGCATTATCTGGACATGTGGTTGTAATAAGTGTCAGAACGAAGGTAAAATAAAAATGTGTCCATTTTCCTCCTTTCAGCAGTCAACTTAATGAAAACAAGCTTGCTTTTACTTTTTTTTTATATATATATATATATATACACAATATAGTTTAATTCAAAAAGTTAAACTTTTGTGTATTCTGCATTCATTGCACATCGAATGGAGTGTTTCAGGCCTTTTTTTGGTTTTACTTTTGATGATTATGTGACAGTTACAATGAAATATTCTTTCAATGATGTGCTTTTTTGCTTTTGTTATATGTAGGTCATGATTATTGGGATTTAAATAGCAAAATGCTTGAGGCACTTTGGTTTACATGCACTGAATCTAGAACATATTATATTATAATAACTGATGGAAATTCACTATAGATGCACCACTACAGATATACCTACCAGTAAATGCAGCTACAGGACTAATAAAACTGTATAATGATGAAAGCCATATATGATAATAATATACGATACTATGGTCGTACTCACAATTAGTCAACCACCAGTGCAAATTAGGTTTATATTAAATTTACAAACTTTTGTTGCCATTGGAATTACCAGATCAAACCAGAACAATTTAAATAGTGTAACACAATAAATATTTACAAGTGGTTTCTCCAAATTCGACACAAAATGCCACTTTTAAGGATTAGTGCGGTCTCAAAATTATGCAGCCTCTCCATGACAAGTGTCTTTGGTAATAAGTGGAGCACCCTTTCACTGTTATGCCCCGCTGCAAATGTGCTGCATAGCCAGACAGCAGCTTCTGGCAGTGTTCCTCTGATGAGGGATGGTGAATATGGTGGGTTGTTTTGAGACTGCAGTCGTCATTAAATATGGTATTTTGTGTTTGATTTTTCTTTTAATTAAAAAAAAAACCCACATGTAAATGTTGGACAATTTAAATTGTTCTTGTTCGATTAGTTTAGTGAAAACAGTTGAACATTTTTAAATGTTGCCAATAGGGTTGACTAATTTTGAAACGCAACCGTATGTTTATCAAATGCTTATTAGTGAAAATATTCAGAGTGATAAGGGAAATGTCCTAAAGATCACAGATTTTTCTCAATAACTGACCAGCTCTAAAGGGATAATGCATTGATAAAGCAAATTGATATCCAACCTATTAAAAAGTTGTATTTATTGAAATTAAAGCAGAGCAACTTTGTTTTACTTCTATTGACACCATTCACAAAAGTACAGTATGATACCAATAACTTTGATGTTATTCTAATAATATATAATATTTGTCTTATTTTGGCTCCCATTTTCTTTAAATACTTCGACTACTCAGCAATATTATGTGCTGAAAATCTGAAAATGTAAAATGTGATTTCAAATGGAGGTTTTCTTTGCTCAGAGGACCCTGGTGTCAGAGCAGATGCAGGAAGACAATATGACCAGCAGATGGCACCAGATACCGTGCCATAAAACCTGATGTGGAAACTATGATCTCTTCAGTGGGGAATCCTGCAGTGTAACACAGACATGTCTCAAAATGCAGGAAGAGGGTGGGGATGAGGAGGAGGGGAGGAGAGGCCCGTCCCCACCGTCCCTCAACCACACACTTAAATCATTTGCACATCATGTCCGTGTCTGTGTGTCTTCTTCAAAGAATCAAACCATGTTACTACCTCTCAACACAGTCCGAGAGCCTCGAGCAGTGGTTGGAGGCGGGGGCGTCGTGTCCGCCCACGGCATATAGGAAGTTGTTGCACGTTGCCACCCCCACGCCTCCTCGCCTCTTGGACATGGGAGCACACATGCTCCACTTGTTGGTGTGCGGATCGAAGCACTCCATCGACCTCAGACACGAGCTTCCATCTCGACCACCAACAGCAAACAGTCTGAAAGACATTCAGCAAAATGGGTGAAACATGTCACACATCTAATGTGCACAATGCAGTGGATATGCTGGATGTGACAGGAGTGTCCCACGTCAGCTGTCAGATATTGATGTGAGAAGTGATGACAGAACAGCGACAACGTGTCAGGATAGATACAGCAGTGAGCAATGGGTAGCATTTTTCAAAGGTTCTTTCCTTGAGAGTTTGCGCTCCCAGTAAGATCACATCAGTACGTTCTGCGCTTGTAGCTCACAAGCCCAACAGCAATGAAAGTAGAGGCTAGGGGAAACTAGCCTATTTTTGACCTAGATGCAGAAATAACTCAGCATCGACTTTTATGCTAAATTCCGGAATGTGGCAGAGCAGCAGAATCAGCATCGCACAACAAATCTTAAATTAGGCTTTGCTTAATTTGCTTTTGAATATTTACCCAGACGCTTAATAAATAAATACATAAAGTGCCTTTAGATAGTCTCAGTTGCTCTGTATGATTTACCACACTCATCAGAACCTCTTAAAGGCCCCCGTGGTTTGTGTCATTCAGACCACAGAGGTCGATACTGCATTCAGAGAGCTTAATGTTTTCAAACTATTACTGCTCTTCAGCTTTTCCTGGAGCAGCGCAGCGCGAGTTACATAACCACGCCTGTGTCCTTGCATCAGTCCAAGTTAGGGGGTTATATCAGCGTGGACCATTTTCCACAGCAAAACATTCTGCAGTGCTTTATTTCTGCACAATTACCTTTCAAAATATTTAACTTAATAATTAAGTCTCAATGTTTGTTTGTCCTGTCATAAAAGCAAACAGCGATTCTCGCCATTGAATTGAGACAGGCTAAAACATGAACAAAAACACAGGCTGCTGCACTGAAAACGAATAGGGCTTTAAAAAAAAACATGCGCTAACTCTGGCATTCCTTCTGGACTATAAATTGCCTGCGCATATCCCTTCTGTCTGTTGTGGCTTTGCAGATGGAAGTGACCTCGACCTCGAGCTCCATGAAAATTCAAAACAAAATGCTAAAGTTTGCACACTTTAAGATAAAGCAAAAGTTGGGCCGGTCGCTGCGCGGGTTTGACAACTTACTTCCCATTCAGTGCTGTGACTCCCATGGTGCTCCTGGGCGTGGACATGCTGGCCACGTAGTTCCACTGTCTGGCCTGTGGGTCCCAGCGCTCCACTGTGTTGAGATAACTCCAGCCATCATGGCCTCCTACAGCGTACATGGGGCCCTCCAGCACAGCAATACCTCCACAAATGGGAACAGGAAACACACATTATCCCAAAAAGCCTGTTGTTTCGATACCTGTTATGGCTTTCGCTTACTAGAATGTGCAGCCTTATACGCATGTGGAAATGAAAACACAAATATCACCAGTGAATACTAGTAGCATAACAAAAAAAATCAGGTACATTAGTGTAAGAATTAATAAAAGAATTGCATAAATTATGAGACATTGTGAACAGCAGACTCACAAACATGTAGAATTGTTACTGACACTTTGTGCTAATTGCTGAATATAAAACAAGTTAAAATTTCTAATCAAACAAGGATTCGTTTATCTTTTCAAATCCTCATCACAAATCAGGTCATCCGAAGCACATGATAGTGAGTAATAAAAACAAGAAATGAATTTTCTCTTTTTAGCACTAATCAGGGAGCGTCATACAGCTGACCCAGTCTCTTTGCAAAACAGGAAGTCTATAAACCTGCACTGTTGTTCCTCATTCTTACAATCACAGGGGGAAGTGAGGTGTTTTTTTTTCACCAGGAACATTGCAGAGGACGTTTTAACAAAATTAATTACTTATTACTTATATTACCACCCTTGATTCCTTTGGAGAGAGTTCAATTATTTTGAGGGAACATGAGGGCAAGGCCACATGCAGAGAAAAACACGGTCAAATGTTGTGCAACTCTGTTTTATTATTGGCTGCCAGTTTTGGAACGAGAAAGGAATACTTTTCTTTTTTTTTTCTCACAGCAGCCGGTGGCTCGGGTAGGGATGTTGGTAGACGCTATCGAGGTAACTCAGACTTATGCACACCACAGGCAAAACAGTGAGAGGTATTTGCTACGGGAAAGATCAAAGATGACACAGGTAATCTATATAATGTGATCGCCAGGGTGCGCTCGTACGTCTGACTGACCACGGGTGGGGGTGGTGGTGGCTGAAGGCTTTGACAACATCTCCCTGTTCTGTAACCCAGAGCTGTTTCAACTGTGAATCAAAATGCTTCTGATATGAGATCCGCTGGCCAGGGAAGGGTAGGAGAGAGCAGGGCCAGCAAAGCCTGCCAGACTTTGATAGGCGAATGTGTAAATACCAAAGGTTTATCTTCGAAAGAAACATGGGATTTTTTTAACAGTGCTCCAGCTGTGCACGCTGCAATTTTTTTTGATGTTTCATAACACCAGGTAGCCTGACCACGCAAAAGCGTTGAAGCTCTGGAAATAATTATCTTGTTGTCCACATCCTCTGCAAGCATATTAATACGGTTAGAAGAAGTTGAGTTTAGTGCTATTACGACAGTGACATAAAATCACTGGATAATATTCTTGGAGGAAACATGCTGGATTTGTTAAGAGACCCTTTCAATAAAAGAGTGTAAATTAGAGCAACGGATATTACCTGAAACTCAATATTTGAAAAATGAGTAACCCTTTCAGTAACTAGATTTGAAATGAGGTCAGAATCTCCCCTATTGTCCTCAGATTCATGTGAAAGCAGTTGAGAGGAGCACTTGTACGGAAACTGGGATCGCTGATATGAAAAACACAGCCTCGTAACATCGTATTAAGACACCGACAGAAGTACGGTCTCTGGTCCCTTCCAGGGACGTTTGGAGCACTTTGTTGGCAGCGTGATAACAAACTGGACTTTATGACAGCAGACGTGATTTCAAAAAACTGAACTACTCATAAATCTGTCTGCTGATCGTGTGTGTCTGTGCAGGAAGCAATCTTCAATCTATATGAGCTGTGTTTCTATGCATCATTTTATTTTATCTATCATCTGGTAATCATTGTAACACGAATGTGAGTCAGCTCAAGTCCCTGTTAGGGGCTGTTGTGCTCGTATCCTGCTGTGTGCGCAGTACAAGCTCAAAGAAATGCTTTGCTTCCTGCCTCTACCTCTGTACATTATTCATGACCTGCGATTTATTTGCGGTGCGGTATTTATAAACCTTAAAATCCGTTATTTCTTTGTGAGCTCACTGTGACACCTTACACATCAGACATTAAAATACTATATAAAGGTCTCTCAGTAACAGACTAACAACAAAAATGCCCTCTGGAATTATAGGCTGAAGAGAACATTTCTCAACTGTTGGAAAACGTAAAAAAAGAGCACAGAGTTGTTCAGCAAGAGAATGAAGCGGAATGCATTTAAACGAAGCGTTGGGTGTTGCATTAAAGCAAAAAACTGCATCAACAACACATCCTTGAGCAAAGTGAAAAATTCAAGTGATCAAACCACAGCATCCACGGGTTTTGACGATTTTCTTAAAACAAATCAAATGCCCTTCAACCTATTTCCTGCTTTTTAGAATTTTGATGTGTTTAAAAAAAAAAAAAGGAAGGGGTTGGGTATATAATTTCCACAGGCAATATCATCCTGGTCACACCAAAGCACATCTGCATTACTACATTATTCATCAGAATATTACTTCTTCGTTTTACATAAAATAAGTGAAGCAACATTTGTCTCATGACATTTACTCACCAAGTCCATGTCTATGTGTTGACATAGGGGACATGGTGGACCACACCTTATTGATCGGATTGTAGCATTCCACCATGTTCGATGTCTTTAGTCCATCCCTCCCTCCGACCACGTACAACTTGTTGTCTATCACTGCCACACCGAACTGCAGCCGGCGCCCGTTCATGACGCCAACTTGGACCCAAGTGTTGGTCCGCAGGTCGTACTTCTCTATGGTGGTCGCGCCTACAGCCACAGCAAGTGTTTGGGCAATTAAATGAATAAATAGTGTTGCTGTACATTGATGGCTGTTGTATCTGGGCCATACCTTTGGTGGCATCCATCCCTCCCACAGCATAAAGCGCACCCACAGTGGACTTTCTAGGTTTGGTTCTTGGGCTCTGAAACATGGGCCGTCTCTCAGGCAGAAGATGATACTTCATGGCCTCCATCAGCAGCTTTTGGCATTCCAGATCATCAGAGAACATCTTGTTGTTTTCAAGATCTGCAAGCAGCTACACAACAAGGAATCACATCATAAGAAATTCACAGGTGACAAAGGTTTACAGTCAGCGCTCAACATTACAAGCCACTGACAAATGATCAAAGCAATGTTACTTTGACATGAACCACCCATCTAAACGTTATTGAAGAGCAGGTATACCACCTCATGGCAATGCTACTCCCACTGGCAGGATAACGTGCTCTGCCAGAGGAACATGACATTGACTGGGCCTCCAAACTCCCCAGAACTTAGTCAAATCAAGTATTCATAAGAAGCAACAGAACCTAACAATACCCAATGTCCCAGTGCCACGTACCAGGACACCCCCAAAGGTCCCCCGTCCTTGTCCTGGCCAGTCAAAGTAGGTCTGGTGGCATAACAGTGACCAATACAATATCTAGCAGGTGGTCTAATGTCGTTGATGGATGATGCATGTACAAGCAATCACTTTTAAAGGGAAATATTTGTTCATCTAATAAGGTGGAAGTGTAAAGTATAGAAGTGTCTTTTATGTGCCTTCGTAATGCTTAAAATAACAAGCTGCAGAGCAGAATTAAGATATGTCAAACAGAAGCACCCCAGTACATGATCTAATTACCAACTTCAGAATGAGTAGAAATCTTTTCATAAAACCATCTATCCAACATCATCTAATCTAGAATTTGCTTCAAAAACATTTGCAAAGACATTGAGATCACTCTGAAGACTGAACCACTTTGTGACACTTTGTGTTTTTTTTACTTTACCAGACATTTATTTTTCATGAATAATAATGGCATGATAAAACAAATTATTAATACAAATACAAATGATAAAGTACTATTATTATACGTGATACGCCCTGCAAATAAAGCACTCCTCTGCTCATCCGTTCAGTTATTAGTTTTGACAAATATTGTGATTCATTTCTGGTATTTATTTGCCTCAGAGCAACTTTCCTAGCCTGCCTTAAGTCTACTTTTTTGTTGTTTGCAAGCAACTATGCTGTGGGTTATTTTGTTTATCATACAATTTAAAGTTAAATATAAACTTCACGTGGGTATAGATAGATCTGGAAAGTAATCTGTCAGTGAGACTAAAGCTACCTACACATAAAACTGGGTTGGCTGTTAGGATGACACAAATGAAAAATGTCATAAAACATGAGTTACAGTGGTTAAGACAATAACAATGCAAACATAATCCAGCTATTTACAGCCTCGTGTGTACTTACATTAACAAAGCAATTATAATACTATGAGTATTTCATGTCTTTCAGTAGTAAGGAGGGTCTCTTGAGGAGATCAGATTTTGGGTAATTAAAATCAAATTAGGTCATTTGCTCACAAAAAGGCTGAATATTTACATACTAAACAAGTGCATAATTCCTGCATAAATATTAAAACAGCATTAATGAAAAACTGCATTACTAACATGCTGCCTGGCAGACTTTACGGCAGAGGAAGGAAAAAAAATAACACCTTCTTTGGGCAGTGAGGACATAGAAGAGATTTGACACCTTAGCTCTCAATCTCGTGCAAAGCCACAGTAAATCATCTCCATCCCCTTCACCCCTACCTCACCTGTGGAGGAAGAAGAGGCAGTCGGATGAAGGCGAGGAGCACCCCGAGGTCCTGCTGTCGCTGCTGGACATCATACCGCACCCACATCATCAAAGCCTGAAAGATGGTCTCCTCATCAGGAACGTTGATGTCATCGCTGGCGAGCAGTTTAACAATCTCAGCCGTGGGGAGCAGCTGGAACTCCTGGTTCTGAATGACCTCCAGGAAGTGTTCCTGGCACACAGAGGAGACGTGGAGGAGGCAGATAATCATCAGTCATTAGCCAAGGGGTACGCTTGATGCGCCATTGTGTGTGTCGGTTTGTCTTTCTACATTCACGAGGACCAAACGGCACAAGGGCGGGGAGGAGACGAAATCTGATGCAAAAAGATTTAGGTTTAGTTTCTATCACCAGCGTCTTACATAACTAACAGTGAAATGTTCTCAGTTTCTTAAAAGTTTTTCTGCAGACTTATGAAGCTGTCATCTTTTTTCACTCAGCCGGGTAAATAAAATGATCCACTCAACAGCAGGCTACAAATCAATCTGATGTCTTCTAAAAAGTAGCCTCGTCTTAAGCTTACAAGGCATGATATTTGCTGAACATAATGGAAGCATTAAGCAATTACAGGCTTTTTAATGAGAAACAGAAAACCAACATTACCACCACAGCAACACAGTGTCCTGACTCTGAGTTTAGTGGAAGATGTTCTCTATTGGCTTATTAAAGATTGATCGTCCATTCACTGGCCAGAAGCTCAGGCGATAATACAGCACTGCATGGCTAACTCTTCAAGGACATTGTCTGCGGGCAGCTGCATTAGGGACGATGCTACATAAAAACGCTCCTTCTTTTATGTGTTATATCCAACACTGAAGACACGCAGAGCAATCCTTGACTATAATCACGCCCTGTTTCCTTTAAGGAGGCAGCGGAGCATTAATTATTAAACTGCCAGAATAACTCTGACAAATCAGGGGCTCACTGCCGGAGGATGTTCAACAATTACAGAAAACAAGCACGCCATTGATCATTATTTTGCAGCAAGTGAAGAAGTCTTGGTCCTATCTATTACAAGAACAAGGTTTAAGAGCATTACGCAGACAGCCATTGACTGGGCCAGACAAATGAAATGAAGGGCATTGATTGATCTGCTGTGGTAACGCAGAGGGAGAAATTCCAAACACTTCAATGTTGCTTTAAACCAATTATTTGTAATTACCAGTTGAAAACAACTGGCAGCTTAATTGAAAGCACAACCGAATCATTTAAAAGGGAGTGTGTTTAGAATCTGGCAAGCTCTTTTGTGAGTAAACTGCTTGGAAAATAAAATCACTGGAGAGGATACTAATTGATGTAACTGGAAAGTAATTGTGTAATAACACTGTTTTTCTGAGGAGGAGGAGAAGCGCCGATGTCTAATTGGAGCGTAGCAGAGAGATTTATCTCTCAGAGCTTCCTCTAAACATGTAATCTACAAAGGCAGCAACGACATACTGCTATATACAGTACACAGTACATGTACATATGGATCGGCCATTACATTAAAACCAGTGACAGTTAAAATTAACAACCCCCATCATCCAGTCTATCCATGCAAACCATCCGCCCCACATATGCTTGCTGACCAAGCACATCCTCTGTGACATTGTTCCCCCCCAGCAGGCTGCTCAGGAACTGTTCAGGAATGTGACAACAAGCTCTAATTTCTGACCTGGCCTCAAAATTCCCCCTATCCAAAAGTGTCAACGGGACGTGTCTGAAAAAGTACCATCCAGGGAGTCGCCATCGGGACTCAGACATGACTCTTACGGAACCTGTTGAGACATACTGTAGATATCTGACCTCTGGGCGGTGTACCTTCGTTGTTTAGCACCAGACTGTTGAAAGGGGATCTTTTGTGTCATTTGGGTTGCAAGGTGGGGCTCAGTTGGACTTGCTCCAACGTGTCCAACTGACACGAGATCTGGGGAATTTGGAGGCCAGGACAGCCCCTTTGGCTCTTCGTCACTGCTCATGTAATAAATACTGCTCCTGAGTAAGTTTTGTGGTGTTGCAGAATGCATTGTCCTGTTGGGGGAAGCACTGCCATCAGGGAGTGCTGCTGTCACGAGGGGGTCGTGCCATCTCTACTGTATATACTAGTGGACTGTTGACATTCACTCTCAAAATTCAAACTAGAAAAATATGACTGGCTTACTGTTTGCTGCTGAGAGCTCATCCCTCTCTTATAAAGCAACATAAATCATTGACAGATCTCAGCTGCCGCTGTCAACCAGGAAAAACAAACTTATCAAAACAGAACACCCTCCACTCGAAACCCAGATGATGGACTTCCAGGAAGCTCACAGCTCTCAGTGCTCATTACTGGAGTGATTGAACAGGAAGTTGGCCCTCTTGTGCAGTTTGATGATTAGATTATCCCCTCGCTCCTGGATACTGTTTATGTAAACAGGCAGAGCAGATGTCCTCGAGGTGATAAGGCTTGCCTCGCTATGTCACTTCTGCAAGACTGGCGAGACGTTATCTGACGGTTTTGTGCATGGATCTTAAACCAAAGCAAATGCAGCCAAAGCATTCTATTTCACTTCCACGTGTCTGCCAGTGCATTAATCAATTTAGACAATATGGTATTTCCAACCGGTAGTCACATAACCAAATTGGATAAAGTGAAAGCATGAAACTATTCAATTTCTATTCAAATGTGCAGAGCTCCCATTTCACTGCTGAAATTAGATGATGAATAACAAAGACCAGAACAGCTCATTCATTCACAGGATATGACAGGTTACTACACTAGCCTAGCCCGATCATTCTATGCATGCTAGCAATCTTTGACGGAATCTATATGAATGTCATGTACTGACCAGATTAACAAAACAACTGATAACACATATTGTGTATAATCAGAGCTCGTGCGTGGAAAAAATAAAATCAGAAAAAAACTGAAAACGGTGCTCAGAGTACATCCTTTCAGTACAGTTACTGTAGATCAGGTCAGTAGGATGAAAGTGCACGTTGTGGCAATTAAACTGAACATTTTAACACTCGGTTGAAGCTCATCATTACCACAGCTGCGCTCGTGTAATTACGCAATGGAGAATTACTGTCGAAAGTGCTCTCCCTTATTGCAGAATAAATAATTTAGCCCATCCATCAGTGCAAACATGGGTCTAGCTCTATTAGCCCTCCTACCATGGTGTAGTTATGAGCCACATTGAGGAGGTCCATGCAGCCCTGGGCGTCTGCAAAAGAGCGTATTCCCAGGCAGTTGGAGGGATGAAGCTGTTTCATCAGGAAGTTGCAGCAAACCTGGATGACCTGTGAAAGCTGCAGAAGGCAAGCTGCCGCCAATAAACTCTCAATGGTCTCCTCTTTCAGCTCAAGGACACCTGCAAGGTTATGACAAGTAAAATATATGTGTATGCGTAAGTGGAAAGGAAAGAATGTGTACCGTGGAGTGGGCATCATTTTAATTATACTCTTATTGAATAGTCAGTAGTATTGTGCAGCAGTATATACTGATTATGTTGTTTTACCCCGTTTTATGAAAGAAATACTGTTGTTTTATTATATCAATAAACATATTTTCAATCAGCAGCACTTATCATAGTGCATTTGTCCTGTTAAATATAAAGCAATATTACACCGAAGTGCTGCCTGGTGATAAATTGCTTTACTGATCGTTTTTAATCACACTGGACCTCAGACATCTCATAACTACTTGCATGAGCTAGTGAATGTCTTTATGAGCACTCACCAGTGTAGGCAAAATTAACCAAGGATCTGAGGGCCTCTGGGTCCACCCCCTCCATCTTGATCTCCTCCTGTTTTGCCTCTCGCACGTCGCTGGTGAACATAGCAGCAAAGTAGTCAGATACAGCGCTCAGGACCAGTCTGCAATAAAGAAAAAACATAAAAGGGATTAATGCATCCGTAGCGTAGCTGAGTTTATATATGTGAGAGCTAGATTATTTTAAGTGGCTAGTGAATCAATTGAGAGATTTCTTAACCTCAGGTGTAGCTTTGATCGGTAGGAAATGTGTGTATATTCTAACTGTCTCTCATCTCTCATGTATCACTCTTACTAACAGTGATTTATACTGCGCCTGTGCTTTCATGCTGCCAGGGCACAATGACAAATTGAGAACTCCACTGTACCTGCCACATTCTGTATCATTCAACTTTGTCAGTGGATAATAAATTAAATGTATCCACATACTTCAGTAGCAAATAGCTGCACTGGTCAAATTATAATCATGTTAACTCATAACCCACATCCAGTAACAGCCTGGTTGATTCATGAAGGGAGAAGATCGAGGATCAAATAACACAGCACAACAATATTAACTTGTGCTGTTTAACTACGAACATGAACACAAGATTTAAAAAAAAAAAAAAAGTGGTATGTTTTTCAATGATATATACTTTTCTTTATTATTATTAACAGCCTGCACACGGCACAGGTGTAGAAAAAGACACAGAGAATTTTCGACATATTTGAAATAGCGCTGCAGGGTTTAAATCTCATCTTGAATCATTTTTTTATACCTTCAGTGCTAATGTTGTGTCGGTTTAACAGGAAGTCAGAAAACTGCTCATGTCACCCAACTAGGTCAGTCACTTTATCTCTCTCTCTCTCTGGAACATTTTGGTTTCTGTTTCATGAGTGTGTCTGGATGAGCTGAAAAAAGTTGCCCGTGGATAGTTACAGAACAAGCTCTTGCACTGAGGGTGTGCAAAGCCTTGCAGCATTCAGGGGCTGTCATGTGATCTTTTCAGTTCAGCCGTTCCAGCGAGGATTCTACGCCAAATACTGACAGCTCCATGGGAGATCCCAGTGTTTCTTCATGTTTCACATGTAATGTGGAAGTAGATCACAGTAGTTTACATTATTTTGATGCAAAAAATAAGGAAGGAGTTTATTTTTCCTTTCAACTGTCACATGACACTCAGACAAATCCTTCCTTTCATTTAATTATTCTTCTGATGGATTGAACTGAGGTCCAGCCCAAAGCCTGAATGGACATAGCATCAGTTTAAATGAATCTAGATGAGCTTCTGTATCTCTTAAATAAGTCAACGTAGATGAAATAAATTTAACCAAATCAAGCAGAAGCACAAACTACCAACCTATGAGCTGGTATCTTATGATCCCCTGCAATCAAGAGGACATCACACAGCTGCTTGTGCTGTAGATAGGTTTCCATCTTGCGGAAAGTCTGTTCTGCATGATTTGTGGCCTGGAAAAACTCATCAGAGGAGTTGGAATTCATTCTGGGAAATGTGCTCACAGCCAACCTGTTTGGAAACAAACAAGAGCGGAAGAGAGAAGATGTTTAATGGTTTAATGACCAAAAAATTGACCAAAACAACAGCTGCTGTTTCTGTATCTACAGTTCAAGTAAGGTTTCCTCTTAGTTTATATTTTGGATCAGGGCATAGAGAATGTCAGTAAAATGGTGCATCCCGTTGTACAACCCTGTGCACCAGGAGCAGTGCCACACCCTCAACTGGAGTTCCTGCACAGTGAGTCTTCATCACCCATTTATCAATTGTTTCTCCATCCTTCATTTCATCAATTTTTGAACTGCTGGAGATATTAATCATTGTGATCCCCATGTAAAATGTGGTATTGATCCAGCCAGCAGTTTTTGAGTTTCTTCGTTCACACACAGTCGTTAAGGCTATGTTTCAGACGGACGAACAGAGGCAAGTCCGCAGCGTGCAGGTTGATAAATTGTTATCCACTAAAAAAAATGTCTTCGCAGCCGGATACATAAAACGAAAACATTTAACACTTCAAGAATGAGAGAAATTTTAATTAAAGGAGACAGTTTTATTTAATCAAATCAGTTTATTCCACTCACTGCTTCATCTTCCTGGAAACTGAAAATGAAAAACAATTAAAAAAAAAAAAAAGCTAACCGAGCTGGATAAACAAGTTATTGAGCAGACAATAAAGGCTTATTTGAACACATGGCACTCTTGAATCACTCCCCGTGGTGCATTTGTGTCTTTCTTGCCACTCTAAGCTGAATTTAAAACTGTTACAGGAAAAAACTCTGTGCATAAGTGGATAACTAAGCACTATAGTCCAATGGGAAAAGCGAGCAGCACAATCCATGCACCAGCATTTCAAACAAAATTTCCCTGTGTCTGTATGCATGCATGCATGACTTTGTGTCTGTGTGCGCATATCTATGTGTGCATGTGAGGTTTCCAAAGACAGGGACTTAACAAGTAAACAAGCCTCTTCCTCACAGCATTCTAGCAGGGCTGAGTCCCCGTCCCCACGGGCTGTTAGATTACATGCTGTTTTACAGGAATCCAACTAATCCCTCCGACTTGTAGCAAATAGCGCAGCCCAGTCGGCCGGTGTCCTTCAAAGATCAAGTCCACTCATTGACATTCAGGGTTGTTTGCTGCACTACCGAACCAGACTAAAGCCCCTTCTCTGAGGAAATTTACAATCTCGTGGTCCCTCTGCGCTGTAAAGCTCAAATAAAAATGTCAACGCTATTTAGAGCAACACTTTATGTCTCCAATCGTGACCATTCATATGCTGATATAAGAGCTACATAAAGCAGCAACATTACAGATTTGTCAATACAAACAAAGTAAAAGCCCTTTAATGCTTGGCGGTGCACTGTATTGGCACACACTGAGATTGATAACACTGGAAAAGGTGAAGGGGGGTGTTTATCGATGCCCTGATTAACAGTTAACTGTTACCAAGTTTTTAGCCAAGTGTTTGACTTACTCCTCTTTGATTATCAAAAGCAGCAGTTTCTTTTTTTTCCTCTGGGAATATTTATATTGCAACATGGACACTGCAGTAACTTTTAGTCTAATCTTCATTGGGATGTCTTTTTTTCTGCTAAATGTAAGATTAATTTATTGTCCTGTCACAGCAACTCCCCACTGACTGTGGAATCTTGGAGAGGAGCACAAAACAAGACTGAATAAGCAATGGGGCCATAAAACTGAGATGCATTGCCTTCGTATTGGCTCCAAGGCATGCTGTAAGGATTTTTCATGCCTACCAATCTCTGCGACACTAATTGCTTTGGTATCACATTGTAGGGAGCAGTAAATTTCTCTGAGGTGTATATTTTGTTTTCAGTAGGTTGGATCATCAGAGGTACAGCCCAATTTATTGAGGTACTAAATCCTCAGAACACCTTATTCCCGAGAAACTGCCGCAGGCCCAATGCTGCACATCTCGTATTAGAAATCGGAGACAGTCACAGAGTCAAACAGGACCTAAAACATTTTTTGTGATCCATTTTAATGTGTCATTTTGCATTTGTAGAATAGCGAGAATGGAAAGTGGACTAATAGAATATTGGGCTTGTATTTCCAACAATATTCTACAGGTCACATGACATTCCTTTCAGGGAGCGTGTCACATGGGATCTTGTCATTTGCCCCTCATAGCTTCCCAAAGATATCACACCTTAATGTGATTAATTAGAGCTGCGAAAAGACTCTGCATACTGCCTACTCAACAGTAGGCAGGTGGAGCCAAGACAATGTGGTTCTCAAGACTGTTTAAGGGTTTAAAATGGTAACTCCAGTTTTTGACAAAAATAAAGAAAAGACAGTCAATAGCAATATTTCAGTGGAATTATTTTTAAAAAAATAATGTTTAATGATCTGCTGTAATCTGTCAGGCTTCTCGCCGATGAATGGTTCGATAACTCAAGATGTGCTCTCTGTCAGTCCAGATAACCCCCTAACTGTAAAGGATGTGAGTCAGACGTTCTGAGACCCTCAATCTTATTCCAACAAGTGTCAACTCCATCCCTCTACATAAGGGGAAGCCGTGCCTGTCTGGGCCAAAGGGGAAATGTTTCTTTCAAAATGGATTGTAGCAGCCATTTGCACCTGAAGGCTGCTGAGCAGCTTGGGGAGGGCTGAAAAACCTAACAACTGCTACAGAGTCATATGCAGCATGTGTCAAGTCTTTATGTTCCATGAGGTCTTTATGTCTCAGTGCTTTGACAGTTTGGGTACTGCCATCTGGCTTTGTGTGGAGATCTACACAGTGAATTCACTGACTGAATAACTTGATCCCAGCGTGGCAGAGCTGATCATTTTGCACTTTCCTGTTTCGCTGAGGTTCAAAGTAGCTGTTATATTGGACATGCCTGCTTAAATATTGACTAAAATAAAATTTACATTTTTAATTTTATTATGCTGTTAATGAAATGTTTCCACCTACAAAAAGCATTTTTATTGAAATCTCTATGATTTTAATTGGAAGCAGGCCCTTTGTGTTAGTGAACAATAACAAATTGCTATCACTTCCAAAAAACATGAAATATTGCCATCTTATAGCTCTCAACTTTGGCCAAATTAGCATGTTAGGAGGAAAAATTTGTGGTGTTTGTGGTGGAGAGGTCATGTCCAGACCTAAAACCAACAACTAGGTTGGAATGCTGAGCAGCTAAACAGTGAACATGAAGAATCACGCTTAGTGTGAGTCTGAAAGTTCATGTTGCCACTGATATATAATATGCCGAGGATAAGTATATTTTCACAACATTTCCTTATTGTGATTCCATGGATGGAACCCAAACGTTTCCCCAGGAGACCATAGCTCAAGTCCTGTGAGTGAGCTTGTCTTACGTGTTCACAAAAACAAGTAGTGTGACAGTTTCACAGAGAGTCCATAAGTCATGCCAGAGATTGACAAAGTATGCAAATTAAGCATGCCTTGTTTTTAGAGAGTGTCGGGAAGTTGGATATTGATTATTGCTAATCTGACCACAGAGTGGTGTTAATGTTGAAGAATAGAGCATCATGCTGAGAAGCGTTTATGACCCCTGACTGAGCTTTTGTATTTGTCCAACATATTACCGCATTACTTCAAGTGCCCTGTAAAGATACATGTATACTAAACTGATAATTCCATATTTCCACATATTTCTCTCTTTGTCCATATATTAATTGTGAGTACAGTGCTGAACTCTGCATTCTAATGCTGGGGAAACGGTTAGAAATGTATGTGTCTGTGCGCTGGGGGCATCGTTTAAGAAAAAATGTGCAGATCTTAGCAGAAATCTCACTGCTCTGCTGATGGCAGGTATATTCGCATAGTGTATGAGACTGTCAGTGTTAGATTGTTCATATTTTATTCACATCTTATGTTGTAAATATGCACACAAACGTATGTGAGTACGTCAACACATAAACATATACTTACATGTATGCTAGTATATAAACAAATTAACCCGCATTATTAAAGAGGTGGGTTCTGGTTTTATGATCATATTTTCAGCTTGATCACAGTTACCATCTCTCCAATTCATTTTCAATGCAAATTACTACCTGGGAGTGCCTCAGGACAGAGAGAAGTCACGGCCCCTGCTAATTGTACCAATGTAAAATTCATAGAAAATTGGCCCAGGCATTATTTTATTTGAATTAGGCCCATTTGGAGGGGAAAAAAATGACTAATATGCATTTGAACAGAAATGAGGGGATGTGTCACACACAAAATGCTGCCGTATCTCCTCTCACTACTGTTCAAAGCCTTCTGCAAAGGCAGGAAGAGGTGCTTCATCTTTAGCTTTCATGTGAGGAAGCCCTGTTGCATACAGAATGCTGATTTTGGAAAAGTCATGGAACGTTCTGGATCAATTACATGCATTCACATCATCTCCCAACCTCCGAGGATGTCATTTTGACATCACAACAGCTACTTCAGTCCACATGCTATAGGCCTTGCAATGTCAGAAGGCAACCAACAGACATCTGAATTACTGCTTTTGACAGGGGGAGAGGTGGTGGTATTTCTTTTTCAAGGCGACTGAGAAAGAGCATTGATATATTATTCAAAGTAAAAACCCGCTGACTCAAGCCTCTATTTGTGTTTATGTGGAAGAGGTCAGGGTTTCCATTCCATTTAGGTTGACTTGTCATATATATTCCTCCAATGATAGGAGAAGGTTGTTTTGATAAAGGCTACAAAGATAGAATAAATATAGAGTATACAGATATGTAGGGGTATTAGGAGCAAAGGTGGGGAAAAAAAACAAGCTATTTTGTTCTCCTCACCCAAGTTCAATAATTTTGTGGAGAGGTACCTGTCAGTCAGATGAAATGGATGTCTGAAATTCATTTTTAAA
>KV751335.1:5400567-5413618 GCA_001698575.1 Mola mola
TGCAGATTATTCTCTGATTATAGATATAATAAATGATGACCA
Organism: Mola mola; assembly: GCA_001698575.1. Lineage (NCBI taxonomy): Eukaryota > Metazoa > Chordata > Actinopteri > Tetraodontiformes > Molidae > Mola > Mola mola. Next base: position 5,400,610 of record KV751335.1, read on the forward strand.
CTTTTTTTTCTTACAAATGCCATTTGTAATGCAATAGGAACCATATGGAGGTTCCTATTGTGGATTTTGCTCATTGAAAGGGTTTCTAACACTTTTTTGGGGGGAATGTTGTGTACCTACGACAACAGCGAATCGGTGTTTGGTCTGAATAGAAAGCGTTCTTGCCTCGCTGTCCTTGGACTCGTTCACATGTTGACATTTACAGTTTCACTACTGGGATAGTGATGAATGATATAAGTAAATAAATGTTTTGATTTATCAAAGAAAATCAGCAAGACTATGGATATAATTTACTAATTGATCTCATTTAATTAATTTTCCGTTATAGTGGCGGCAAATTCATTGATGCTAAAACCTGTCTCATTTACTGCCATAATAACATGCAATGCTTTATGCTAACATGTCTTAAAAGCTATATTTGTTCTGTTTATTGTTTATTTATTTATTTCTTTTTCTTTTTGAAGCACACTGAAAACATCTACATGAATGTACAGTTCCAAATTAATTAATTTGTATTATTTTTGAAAAAATGGGGTATTCTACAGACATTATCAAGCCTATAAATTCTCTGTGTATCATAATAATATCATATTTCCATTGAAGTGAGATACGATCTAGCAAATAGTAACAAGCCATTACACTCTAACCTCTTTTATTCTAGCTGGAGTCAAGGACACCATCTGGCCGTGCGCTGCATGACGCACGAGATGTCAGATATTAAACCAGTGTGGTAAAATACATTATCCTCCAATATCTGCCTCCCCTGTGAACACAGCAGCGCACCTTAATGGCTATTGCTTGAGTGTGCAAGATGCCTAAATATTTTGTGTTTGTGCTAACAGCCAAAAATGCCTAGTGCCAGTTATGTAAATAGGTATAAATATGCAACATTAAAAAGAAAAAAAAAATGATTGTACTGTATGTCATTGACTTGGAAGCGATGAAAATCCATTAAAACTCCTTGAGTGTTAGGCTGAGATATTTCAAATGCCTTCCATATTTGTGCCACTAATAAGAGGATATAACAGCTCAGCATTTTCAAATTATAATGACAAACATAACCTAGCACACAAGCGTTTGCGCTCATTCACCAGCACTCACACCCTTTAACTCAGACGGTTAAGCCGAAATTCAAAGGCAATGAAAATGTTACTTTAAATGTTAGAATGTTTCATCTTTTGCTGTAATGTCTCCGACATAGCCAGTAATTAGAAATAGCCTTTCACTCACTGTGAAGGTCAGGAGGGGCAAGTTGAAAATTTACAAGAAAATTACATTTAATTGTTGAAAAAGCAAGATATGTGCTTCTGCTGAAAAGCATATGTTGTATTCATATGGGAACACAGTCATGAACATGCCATAACCGCAATGCATTGTGAAGTTTATTTCTCTACCTGCGACTAGTAAAACTAAAATGTATTTCTGGCAATACTGGATATTAGATTAAAAAAATAAATATAAAAGAATAAATACATAAATGTATTTTAAAAATGCCTCTACAATTAGTTTTCCTTCTTACCTGATATATTGACTGCAAGAGTTACTCCTCACCATTCAAAAGGACGAAATGTTTTCTAAAATAACTGGCCAATGAATACAAGCTGTGTGTAATCATATAACATGCACATTACAACTGCAGGACCATTCAAACTTGGTCTTCTCCTGTGCCCCTCCTTCAGCACAAAAATGTTCGTCTCTCCAGAAAGGAAGGTGGCACTTTCCTCTTTCAAAGGAAACCCCTGATAAGTTCCTTCCTCTGCACTACAAAAACAATTGCATTCAAGCAACACAAGGATCACATCCTGCGATTGTAGCAAAACCCTGCTTTTACAAAGCCTTACCCTATATTTATGGGGCGTTCATGTTAATTCATTTGACTGTGACTCTGATCTTACACCTTTTTATTTCATTTTATTGCAAATAAATGAATTTACAAGTCAATCAGAGCAATCAACAATAAAAATTCCCATTGTTGCAGTTGTTTTGTTTATGCAGCTTTATGAATATGTGTCAGACAAACTATAATGCAGAATATATTCATCAAAAAGAAGTGTCTGGAAAACTTACTGTCCTCAGGGTCTGTGGTTTGTCATATTTAAGCCATTGGGTGGCGTTTGTAACATTTTCCAACAAGATCCATATTAATGCACAGTATATCATTATCACAGAGGTAAAGAAGTGCAAGTTTACACGCAAGAGTCAGGCCCTAAACGTTTTTTTCTGTGCCAAAATGATCCTATTTTCTATCCATACTCCCACATTTAAGCCAAACAGGAGATATGCTAGAAAAATCATGATAAACTTTATTTCTATCACCTTTCATAACCAAAGGTGGTTCACAAAACAGCATCATGCAGCACAAGCAAATCACAGGAAGGAATTTAAACAGGAAGGAGGAATTTAAACAATAATGCCATAAAATGCCATAAAATCTGAATTTCAAGCAACATATACCTATAAAATAAATATAAAAGGGTGGTGACACTTTCCAATAAGTGTACATTAATTAACAATAGTTAATGCAGTAATAAGAATTTGCTTGCAGTTAATTATGTCATGTCATGTGATCACTTACCATACTTAACAGTCCTCATGTTAATTAAGGTACTTAAACATTAACTAACAGTTTAATAACGCATTGAGAAGCGTCTTGACACAGACAGCTACCTAACCCCTAACCCTCATAAAGCATTTATTAACTGGAGTTAACCATTCAATAATACTCCCTGTGACTCTCATTATAAAGTTGAAAACATATCCCTTAAGCATCCCTCAATAGTATGGTTTTAAACTATTGAATAATCTATAAATTAAGATTGTAGTTAAGATGAAGACTGACAGTAAATGATTAGTTGTCACATTAATTTTTAATAAATGTTTGCTGCTTTAACTAAGGTTCATTAATGTACCCTCATTGTGTTGTGTTACCAAAAGGTCCAAATTAAAACCTTCAAAAAGTCCAGTATGTGCAGGCGTGTATCTAAAAGCTTTTTAAATTGGGGCACTGACTCAACTGCTCTGATGTTAAGGGAGAGTGTGTTCCAAAGCATAAGAGCAAAAACCATACAGACACAATCCTCCTTTGTTTAAAGCCTTGACTGTGGTACTGTTAGATGGAATTGGCGACCTGATCTGAGGGGTCTTGATGCAGAATAATGGGTGAGTAGTTCTGAAACTTAAAGCAGAACCTGACTTGTGGAGATTTAAAAGTAATCAGTAAAGTCTTCTATAATTGACTGTTAGCCAGCACAAATTAGCCAAGATAAGATTTTAACAGTAAAGTGACATTAAAGCGAGTGTAGCATCCATTTTGAACAACATTAATAGACAGCGATATTTTTGAACGTTGTTCTGTGCATTATTTTAATATTCTATTTGTATGCTACAACTTGACAACAATTATCTTATCAGATCAGATCATACTTTCAGTTGTATAAATGATGATTTGCTTTTTAAAATCATATATTGTGCTTTAAAATGTATATAACGTGAACAGTGAATGCCATAATTCACATCTAGTTCACATTCTAAACCTTCACTCTGTCTTGTTTACCTGTAACCACGATATATTCACCATTATATCTATGTTCATGAATTATAATGACAATGAGTGGTTTCCAGTCCCAGAACTACAATGCAGCACACACAATCCAAAGGGCCACTGGCAGACTACTATGATGTCGCATTTCACTCATTTCTGTAGCCTTTACAACCTTTGCCTCAAAAAACTCCAGAACAAGTTTTAGCTAACCATAACTGTAACCATAGACTAGTTAAAGCTTATTCAGCAAACTCAATTTAAATTTGAATGGATTCATAATCAAGTAGGATGACAACTGGGTTTTTGACCTTTCCTACCAAGTCTGACAAATTTAGGCTGAAGATAGGATTTTTATTTAATTAATCCAACTGATATCTAGCTACCCAGTATAGCTACACAGCAGATTCCAATTCATTAATGTATACTAATAATTACTAACAGCTGAAACTGAATATGTCTTATTAAATTTAGTGTTGTGTGTACGGGACTATTACCATATATTACTATTCCTATATTCATTTGTGCTATCTTTGAAACTGTTACAGCATTTACTGTGCTAACAATTTTATAGGGAAGATCTTACTATATTTGTATGTTTTCTATAACGATTCATTTTAGAAGAGAGCAAAACAATGATCAGATGTACCCACCTATACTCCTGTTTGACTCAACACAATCAGGGCTCATCTGCCAATCACCGCCAGTTTCATAACATCAGATTACAAATTCAGTAACTTTTCAGAAAAATGAACACTTAAGCATACACGAGTGTGATAAGAACTACTTGAAAATGACACAAACAATCTTTGGCATGAATGAATTTGAAGTGTGTGTACGTTGCAGTTTTAGTTCGACTTTTGTCCTGTTGTGGCTAATAATTAGGAGGGATGGGTTTTATGACCTATTCTGTGGTCCACCAGCAGGTGGGACTGAGTCCTTAGGCTGTCCTTCTTTTAAGAAACAGTTAATGCTCTGGGCATAATGTAGGGGTGCACATCATAATTATTTGACTGTATCAATTAACCAAATACTCAAAATTATTCAAAATTAATCAATTATTTAATATTCAAATAGAAAAATATGTTATATTATATTTGTATATGGTGATTAACAATATACTTATTTACATGAAAACTCTAAGACACTCTCTATCATACATGACCATGCTAGGACAATAAAAGCAGTATTATTGCCTGAAAGTTTTCTTCCTATTTCTAAGTCTGTTAAAATGGCAGGTTTTCGTGATGTAAAAAATTAAACCCATATATAGTATCAGCATTGATAACTGGTATTGACCATTGTGTGATATAATGAGAAGAGAAACTAATGCTTTGTTGAAATCCCATCTCTTTTTTAGTTGGAAAGGGACATAAAAGAAACTCAGCAGAGCAAAACCACAGTGGGATTCAGACCTCAGCAAACTTTGGAGCAATAAAAGATGAGGGGGGCCGAGGGGGCATTTCTAAAAGGTAGGGACCCACTTATCAGAAGAAAACTTCAGGAGCAATACAGGCAAACCCAGATTATTTTTGATGAAACTTTAAGGGACTATAGAAAACTGTTCAGAAGAAGACAAGCCTTAAAGTTGGACCAATTACAAACTAACAACCCAAATCAATTTTGGAAAGAAATAAACAACATGGGTCCTAAGAAACCGAAGAAAATTCAAGTGGAAGTTGTATTAGATAATGGTGACGGTGAAACTAAAAATGTGCTGGGAAAATGGGAAAAAGACTATGGAAATATATTTGCAGGAAACCATAGCTCATATGGTTTGGATGATATGTTCCTAAATTATAATTAGTGCCCTCAAAAGTAATATGGAGAAGGCTATGAGTGTGCCAGGAATTACTGCAAATGTAATATTGAATCACGATATTACCACTGAGTAGGTTAAAAGAGCTATTAGCAATGCTTTACCAAATAAAGCATCTGAAATATTGGGTATCCCTAATGAAGCATTAAAATCTCCCCACCTCTTAGAAGTCCTCTTTCAATTTGTAAAGATACATTTTGAAAATGTGTAATCCCATCAGCATGTTGTAAGTTTGGTATTAAACCTGCACCAAAATCATGGAAAGATGACCCCTCAATTACAGAAGCATCAGTCTCTTAAGAACAGTAATTGTATTTTGAATGCACTGAATAACAGGCCTACATAGTGTTTAGAAATGAGACTGTATGTTTTTGATGGGCAAAATGGTTTCTGAAAAAGTGAGCTAGCATCGACCACATCCATTCAGCATCGTCTATTAATAGAAAAGAGAACTGGCAAAGGTAAATCCACGTTTGCACGTTTTGTGGAGTCACATAAAACATTTGATTGGATTAATCATAATTTGCTTGCCTTTAAACTTGGAAGCGGGGGTGGATGGTAAATTTCATATAGCAATCCAGAGCCTGTACAATTGCCCAGACTGTGATTTGAATGAAGTGGAAAGTGAGTCCCATTTCCTTTTGTATTGGACTAAATACGATGACTTAAGAGAGATACTGTTAAACTTCATCATTCATTCATATATAATGTCAGAAGCTTTTATAACTATTGTGAAACTAAAATCTATAAATTAAGGGGAAGCGGTTGTGAACAACTTTTGATAATCGGGAATATGTTCAAATTCAACCAATCAGATTCAAACTAATGTTAAATACTAATGTATAAGTATACGCCTGCCATCAACTAAAGTAACCCTTAATAAAGCACAACTGTTCCTATAGGATTTTGTGCCACAAAACATTTACAAATTGGGATATCATTGCTGAAAAATGTCAATAAGGTGAAAGTTACAAAAATTCCAAAGCATTGGAACTGTTGTAAGTAAGTATGTCTGTAAGGACAATGGTCATGATACCATATCTAAGAATTGAGGAAACTGGTCAGGGAGGCTGTCGAGAGGCCTAAAGCAAGAATTGCTGCATTTTTTGGCGAATACTTGTTGCTTCTGACATGTGACAACAATCTCCAGATTTCCAGCATGTCTGGGCTACATAGTACGGATTCAAGATGGAAGACTTTTTTGTTCATAAAAACATCCAAGTCTAATATTATGTTGCGATCTGATGAGACCAAAGTTGAATTTGGTTCATAATAGCAGAAGATATGTGTGCCACAAATATATTTTTTTTAAAAAACACCACATATCAAAAAAGAAAAGCACAGTATTCCCTCAGTGAAGCATGGAGCTGGCAGCATTGTGCATCCAAATATCAGTCATTTTGGTGCAAAACTTATAGGATCCTGCTAAAATACTCGAGATGAAGAAGAATGTCACATTTTGGCATTACAGCAAACCCTCCCTTGAAATCAACAAGAGAATGACTTCAAACAAGATACCATATCACATTATCAAGGCACTGACAAATACTGATTTAAGAAGCCTTATAAATTCTATAAATCTTTTTATTTAGTTTATTTGGCAGAATGCACACAAAAGAATAGATCCAAAATATCTATGCTTTATCTCCATTAAGTCTCTATTTACATAGATTTTCTTTTCAAACAAATGACATCTCTTTTACATAGTCATAATTTTTGTTTACAAAGACAATGTAACAGGAAATGAAGAAAATAAAACACAGACGACCATAAAGTAAGTAACATAAGTATGGAAATGACACATAATTAAGAAGCAATACATGTTTAATGTGAAGCAAATGAATATCTCTTGCAAATGGCACAAAATTTAACGACGTAAAAATGTTCTTAAAAATGAACAGAAAATTACTGACGTAACTTTAACAAGTTTTTGTTTCCAAACAGTTTGGGTCACAACTGTGGTATATACAACAGCATCACTCCTACAAGTGATTACACAGGGCCAGCTCTATATTGTGTAAATATGCTTATGCACCAATTATATAATATGAAAGCTTGAAAATAATTTCAGACATGAAAAAAACTGCTAACTGGTGATGTGTCCGAGTGTATAAACATTTAATTTCTTCAAATAACCATTGTAAATGTCTGTTCTGTGCAATAGACCCATGATACAAAAATACCAAACTACAACACTATTCATTGACAACATTTATATAAGAAAATGAAATGGGAAAAAATGACAAACCCTATAGTAAACTATTGGAGAAAGTTTTGTGAAGTGGCATATGTTCAATAAATCTGGACTATGTACAAAAAATATTTATTATTACAATACAAATTAATCTTATTTACAGTTTGAAGGGATTTTAAACAATGTCTTGCACTCTTTTTTTTTTTAATTACCGAGAAAAGAAATTACTAGCTGTTGACAGCATTGAGATGAGATGAGTGTGTAAGTCCCCTTATGTTTTAAGTGTTAACTATTAAGTTTCAAGAAACTTTACATTTCAGTTTAAAAAGTGATGTAATGGGTCATACTCTCTGCATCAGTGTGTACATGAGTTTAATTTGTGCCATAATCATTTTTTTGGAGAAACAGATAGTTCAAGTCTTGGGAACCTGAAACCACCACTGTCACTGCTAGAGGATGAAGACAATCTTGACTTTTTAGAGGCTGGAGAAATACCTGCACTTCCTTCTACTCCTGCATCCGTGTCTTCACCAAGTGTCACTTCATAAGAACCCTTTGACTTTGAACCAAAACCTCCAAAGGTGCCAAACTTCAACTTGCTTTTATTTCCTCTGGCCTTGCTTTCACCTAAGTCTAATGAAATGTCACCACTCTCAGCTTCTAAATGAGATGCAGAACTAACTGTAACCCCACCCTCATCACTCAGAGAAGAAGATCTATGCCTTGATTTCTTAAAGAGATCCAAGGAGGCTGATTTGCTTTTAGATGACACACTGAGGCCAGGCTCACTTTCTAATTCTAATTTCCTACCCACTGCTTTCCCAGTATGTACACCTAAGTCTTTAGAGACCTTGCCATCTTTTCCTTTTGTACTTAAATCAACATCTGGTCCCCTAAGGTCACTTGCACTACCACCCTTTGCTTTTGATTTGCCAAACAATTTTGGCAACTTTACCTTTACTTTGCCTTCATTGTGCTTTAGTTCTGGACTGGGAACCTCAATGTTTTGTGAACTCACTTGGTAACTAATAGATGGAGACTGTAAGTTTACACCTGCTCTAGCTGAAAGTTCTGACTCAACATTTCCTCCACCCTGCTGGCCTTCCAAACGAGGCAGCGCGATACCAAATTTTGGTATCTTCATTTTAGGGAACGTTACACTTCCCTCTGGGTATTGAAGACCACCACTTGCTCTAGCCCCTAAAACACCTGTATCAATCTCTGTATTACCTCTCAAATTTAATTGATGGCCTTTAAGACCTGCCGACACAGTTGCCTCTCTGTGTGTACTTAGATTTGCATCAATATCAGGAGACTTCGTTTTCACACCTGGTCCTTCCAAAGTAACACCTGAACTGTCCATGGAGGCGTTCAAGTTAGCAGATGGCAAATCTACATCAGGTGATAATAAAGATCCATCACCTTTAAATTTTGGCGATTTGATATCTAACTCTACATCAGGAAAATTGAGCCTACCAAAAAGAGGTTTCTTTGCCTTTGTTCCTTTAACATGGATATTGGGGGAATCTACAGCCAAGTCCATAACAGGTGTTTCAATATCAACATCAGGCTTCTTTGCCTTTCCTTTCACTTTAGGAAGTTTAAATTTCCCTCTTTTCCCCTTTATATTTATATCAATGTCAGGGGCATCAAGACCTGCTTCAGTATCTGGGAGACCAACTTCTGTTTTGGAACTCTTTGCTCCTACACTGAAAATTGGTGTCTTGACTGTAGTCCCAGCCCCTTCCATTTCAGGGGATTTCATTCCAAACTTAGGCCCTTTGAACTTTGGAAATGTAACACTTGTCTTCACAGGTTCAACAGACACACCCTCCATGGTTACAGTGGGTCCTGCAATGTTAGCATCTAGACAGTCGGTATTTCTTTCCACTGTGGGCATGGACACATCTATCTTTCCTTTGACTTCAGGAATTTTTGCATTGATATCAACATTAGTTTTTGGAAGATCAATTTTAGGACCACTGATATTAACATCAGACATTTTTATGTCTCCATGCATTTTTGGAGCTGACAGATCAACATCATCTTTAGCACTCATATGAAGTTCTGGTAATCTGGATCCAGACATAGATGGAAGCTTAAATTTCGCTCCTTTGAGTTTTGCATTTGATCCAACATCAAACTCTGGCCCTTTGATATCAATGCTAGTTGCTTTAACATCAGCCTGGGGAAGATTTATACCCACATCAGGAACCTCTACTTTAGAAGCACTGAATCCATAAGATGGCATTTCAAATCCTGCTTTTGGCCCTTCAATGTCAACAACTGGTGTTTGAATGTCTCCCTCTATCTTTGGGACTGACACATCCAAGTCACCTTTCAGTGTGGGACCGCTCAGATTAAAAGTCATATCAGGCATGGATATTTGGGGTCCTGAAATATTGGGAATCTTGAATTTTGATCCTTTAATTTGTCCACTTGGATGCTCAATTTCAACTTCTGGTCCTTTGATATCCAATTTAGGGGCCATGATATCAATATTAGCCTTAGGGAGGCTGACATCAACTTTTGCTGCTTCAACATTTGGATCTTTGATTCCAAATGATGGTATTTTGATTTGTGGCATTTCAAATCCTCCCTTGGACCCATCAATACCAACTTGTGGGCCTTTGATGTTAACTGCAGCATTTGTCATGCCACCTTCAAACTTTGGAGTTGAAACATCCACAGCACCTTTGAGTTTGGGACCACTCTGATTCAAATCCACATCTGGCATTGACAGCTTTGGTCCTGAGATGTTTGGAATATTGAAATTCCCTCCTTTGATTTTACCACTTGGGCTATCACTGTCAAATTCTAGTCCTTTGATATCCATGTCAGGAGCTCTAATGTTAATGTCAGCATTAGCAAGGCTGACATCAACTTCTGGCAAGTCAACTGTTGGCCCTTTCACACCAAAGGATGGTATTTTAAATTTTGGCATTTTAAATCTACCTTTCTGGCCCTCAATATCAACATCAGGCTTTTCAATTTCCACATCATGAAGTTTCACATTTCCTTCATTGATTTTCAAATCAGTTTCTGGAGTTTTTAATTTTGAACCTTTAAATCCAAACTTTGGCATTTTAAATTTTGGTTTCTTTGTCCCGATTTCTGGGACATCAAATTTGATGTCTGGTCTTTCGACATCAGGTGCATTCACATCTATGCTTGCCTTGGGAAGATTTACGTCAACATCCGGACCCTCTACTTTTGGACCTTTTAAACTAATTGATGGCATGTCAATTTTAGGCATTTTAAGACCTCCCTTAGATCCAATATCAATCTTTGGGCCTTTAAGGTCAACATCAGGGGATTCAATTGCTCCCTGCATCTTTGGAGCTGATAGATCCACATCACTTTTGACTTTGGGACCACTGAAACCGAAATCAACATCTGGCATTGAGAGTTTTGATCCCGAAAGTGTTGGTATCTTTAATTTTGGTCCTTTGATTTTGCCACTTGGACACTCAATATCAAACTCTGGTCCTTGAACATCAACTTCAGGGGCTTTAACCTTTATGTCAGTGTTTGGAAGGCTAACAGAACCTTCTGGTCCTTCAACCCTTGGACCTGTCAACCCAAAGGATGGCAGTTTGAATTTGGGCATTTTGAGTCCACCTTTGACACCGTCAATGTTAACATCAGGTCCTTCAATATCCACCTCAGGAGCTTTAATATCTCCTTCAATTTTTGGATGTGACACATCCATATCCCCTTTTACTTTGGGGCCTTTTAGATTGAGGTCCAAATCGGGTCCTTTTGGTCCTTTAATGTTTGGAATCTTGAATTTGGGCACTTTCATTTTTCCCTCAGGACCTTCAATGTCTATTTCTGGAGCTTTCAATTCAACTTCAGGTGCTTTCACATCTATGCTTGCTTTGGGAAGATTGATATCAACATCAGGACCCTCTACTTTTGGACCTTTGAAACCAAATGATGGCATTTCAAATCTTGGCATTTTAAGACCTCCCTTAGATCCTTCAATGTCAATCTTTGGGTCTTTAAGGTCAACATCAGGGATTTCAATTTCTCCCCCCACTTTTGGAGCTGACACATCCACATCACCTTTGAGTTTGGGACCACTCAATTTGAAATCCACATCTGGCATTGAAACTTTCGGTCCTGAAAGTGTTGGCATCTTGAATTTGGGTCCTTTGATTTTGCCACTTGGACTCTCTATGTCCAACACTGGTCCTTGAACATCAACTTCGGGGGCTTTAAACTGAATATTAGCTTTTGGAAGGCTGACATCACCTTCTGGTCCTTCAACCCTTGGACCTGTCAACCCAAAGGATGGCAGTTTGAATTTGGGCATTTTGAGTCCACCTTTGACGCCGTCAATGTTAACATCGGGTCCTTCAATATCCACCTCAGGAGCTTTAATATCTCCTTCAATTTTTGGAAGTGACACATCCATATCCCCTTTTACTTTGGGGCCTTCTAGATTGAGGTCCATATCGGGCATCTTTGGTCCTTTAATGTTTGGAATCTTGAATCTGGGCCCTTTAATTGTTCCTTCAGGACCTTCAATATCTATTTCTGGAGCTTCCAATTCAATCTCAGGTGCTTTCACATCTATGCTTGCCTTGGGAAGATCGATATCAACATCAGGACCCTCTACTTTTGGACCTTTGAAACCAAATGATGGCATTCCAAATTTTGGCATTTTAAGACCTCCCTTAGATCCTTCAATGTCAATCTTTGGGCCTTTAAGGTCAACATCAGGGATTTCAATTTCTCCCCCCACCTTTGGAGCTGACACATCCACATCACCTTTGAGTTTGGGACCACTCAATTTGAAATCCACATCTGGCATTGAAAATTTGGGTCCTGAAAGGGTTGGGACTTTGAATTTGGGTCCTTTGATTTTGCCACTTGGACTCTCAATGTCAAACTCTGGTCCTTGAACATCAACTTCAGGGGCTTTAAACTTTATGTCAGCATTTGGAATGCTGACATCACCTTCTGGTCCTTCAACCCTTGGACCCGTCATTCCAAAGGATGGCAGTTTGAATTTGGGCATTTTGAGTCCACCTTTGATGCCGTCAATGTTAACATCGGGTCCTTCGATATCCACCTCAGGAGCTTTAATATCTCCTTCAAGTTTTGGAAGTGAAACATCCATATCCCCTTCCACTTTTGGACCTTTTAGTTTGAGGTCAACATCTGGCATCTTTGGCCCTTTAATGTCTGGAATCTTGAATTTGGGCCCTTTCATTTTTCCTTCAGGACCTTCAATATCTATTTCTGGAGCTTTCAATTCAACTTCAGGTGCTTTCACATCTATGCTTGCTTTGGGAAGATTGATATCAACATCAGGACCCTCTACTTTTGGACCTTTGAAACCAAATGATGGCATTCCAAATTTTGGCATTTTAAGACCTCCCTTAGATCCTTCAATATCAATCTTTGGGCCTTTAAGATCCACATCAGGGATTTCAATTTCTCCCCCCAC
>KV751335.1:5423770-5442647 GCA_001698575.1 Mola mola
CCTTTTATTTTTCCTTCAGGACCTTCAATATCTATTTCTGGAGCTTCCAATTCAATCTCAGGTGCTTTCACATCAATGCTTGCCTTGGGAAGATTGATATCAACATCAGGACCCTCTACTTTTGGACCTTTGAAACCAAATGATGGCATTTCAAATTTTGGCATTTTAAGACCTCCCTTAGATCCTTCAATATCAATCTTTGGGCCTTTAAGATCCACATCAGGGATTTCAATTTCTCCAGCCACCTTTGGAGCTGACACATCCACATCACCTTTGAGTTTGGGACCACTCAATTTGAAATCCACATCTGGCATTGAAAATTTGGGTCCTGAAAGGGTTGGGACCTTGAATTTGGGTCCTTTGATTTTGCCACTTGGACTTTCAATGTCAAGTTCTGGTCCTTGAACATCAACTTCAGGGGCTTTAACCTTTATATCAGCTTTTGGAAAGCTGACATCACCCTCTGGTCCTTCAACCCTTGGACCTGTCAACCCAAAGGATGGCAGTTTGAATTTGGGCATTTTGAGTCCACCTTTGACGCCGTCAATGTTAACATCGGGCCCTTCAATATCCACTTCAGGAGCTTTAATATTTCCTTCAATTTTTGGAAGTGACACATCCATATCCCCTTTTACTTTGCGGCCTTTTACATTGAGGTCCAAATCGGGCATCTTTGGTCCTTTAATGTTTGGAATCTTGAATTTGTGACCTTTTATTTTTCCTTCAGGACCTTCAATATCTATTTCTGGAGCTTCCAATTCAATCTCAGGTGCTTTCACATCTATGCTTGCCTTGGGAAGATCGATATCAACATCAGGACCCTCTACTTTTGGACCTTTGAAACCAAATGATGGCATTTCAAATTTTGGCATTTTAAGACCTCCCTTAGATCCTTCAATATCAATCTTTGGGCCTTTAAGATCCACATCAGGGATTTCAATTTCTCCAGCCACCTTTGGAGCTGACACATCCATATCACCTTTGAGTTTGGGACCACTCAATTTGAAATCCACATCTGGCATTGAAAATTTGGGTCCTGAAAGGGTTGGGACCTTGAATTTGGGTCCTTTGATTTTGCCACTTGGACTTTCGATGTCAAGTTCTGGTCCTTGAACATCAACTTCAGGGGCTTTAACCTTTATATCAGCTTTTGGAAAGCTGACATCACCTTCTGGTCCTTCAACCCTTGGACCTGTCAACCCAAAGGATGGCAGTTTGAATTTGGGCATTTTGAGTCCACCTTTGACGCCGTCAATGTTAACATCGGGTCCTTCAATATCCACCTCAGGAGCTTTAATATCTCCTTCAATTTTTGGAAGTGACACATCCATATCCCCTTCTGATTTGGGACCTTTTAGATTGAGGTCAACATCTGGCATCTTTGGTCCTTTAATGTTTGGAATCTTGAATTTGGGCCCTTTTATTTTTCCTTCAGGACCTTCAATATCTATTTCTGGAGCTTCCAATTCAATCTCAGGTGCTTTCACATCTATGCTTGCCTTGGGAAGATCGATATCAACATCAGGACCCTCTACTTTTGTACCTTTGAAACCAAATGATGGCTTTTCAAATTTTGGCATTTTAAGACCTCCCTTAGTTCCTTCAATATCAATCTTTGGGCCTTTAAGGTCAACATCAGGGATTTCAATTTCTCCCCCCACCTTTGGAGCTGACACATCCACATCACCTTTGAGTTTGGGACCACTCAATTTGAAATCCACATCTGGCATTGAAAATTTGGGTCCTGAAAGTGTTGGGACCTTTACTTTTGGTCCCTCAATTTTACCACTTGGATTCTCAATCTCAATTTCCTGTCCTTTGATTTCCATTTCAGGCGTTTTTAAGTCAAGACTTGCTTTAGAAACATCAGTTTCTGGCCCATCAACCTTTGGAAGTTTCGCTGCAAATGATGGCATTTTTAATTGCGGCATTTTGAATCCACTTTTAGGGCCCTCAATTTCAATATTTGGTCCTTTAACATCCACCTCAGGACCTTTTAGATCTCCTGTAATCTTCGGAACCGAAACATCCATTTCTCCCTCTATCTTCGGACCTTTGAGATTCTTGTCAAAATCTGGCATGTTTGGTCCTCCAAGAGTTGGTATGTTGACATCTGGTCCTTTGATTTGTGGAGCTTTGATGTCAACATCAGGGGCCTTCAAATCAATTTTGGTTGCAGGAACATTTATATCAACATCAGGACCCTCAACTTTTGGACTTTTGATATTAAACGATGGCATTTTAATTTTAGGTATTTGAAATCCCACCTTCGGCCCTTCAACGTCGACGTGTGGACCTTTTATTCCAACTTCAGGTGACTGAATATCTGCCTCTATCCTTGGACCTGACACATCCAGATCACCTTTGAGTTTGGGGCCGCTGAGATGAAAGTCCACATCCGGCATGGATATTTTTGGACCATAAATGCTTGACGTCTTGATTATGGGATCTTTGATTTTTCCATTGGGGCCTTCAATGTCAATCTCTGGACCTTTCCTGTCAACATCAGGTGCTTTCATATTTATGCTAGTTTCAGGTAGGTTTACATCAACATTAGGAAACTCAACTTGTTGACCACTGATGCCAAACAATGGAATTTTGACTTTAGGGATTTTGAATCCACTTTTTGTTCCTTCGGTTTCAATTTCTGATTCTTGAACATTAACCTCAGGGGGTTTTATATCCCCTTTCATCTTTGGAAATGAAACATCAACATCTCCTACTTCAACACTGGGACCCTCTACTCTTGGAATGTTGACATCAAAGGTTGGTATGTTAATTTTAGGCATTTTGATTCCTCCTTTTGGCTCTTCAATGTCAACTTCTGGTCTGCTTTTGTCAATAACCTTGTTATTAGGACCTTTGAATTTGGGTCCTTTAAGTTTTGAATTTTCTGCTCCAATGTTGATTTCCTGGGAGCTAATGTCCACTCCAGGGAGTTTCACATCAATGTTGCTGTGTGCAAGTTTAATATTAACATCTGGACCTTCAGCCTGTGCACTTTTGATGCCGACTGTTGACATTTTGATTTCACTGCGTTGTCCCCCAGTATTGAACTTTGGACCTTTACTGACAAAACCAGTTGTTATGTCTCCCTCATTCATTTCAGCTGACCTATTCACATCATCTTTTACATTTACATCCACATCTTTATGTGCCATTGGCACTGATGTATCAACCTCACTGCTGACTTTTATTTTGATGGTACTTTCGTCTTTCTTGGTTTTTTTCATTCCAATTACAGGCATATTGATGGTTGACATAGAAGGACCTTTGGTTTCATCACCTTGAACTTTGCTGTCTGTGCCAGATGCTTTTAGTTCTCCCTTTGTGCCTGGCAGGTTTACATCAACCTCACCTTTTAATTTTGAACCTATAAGGTTAAGATTCACTTCTGTCCCTGACACCGTGCCTGGTGCTGTGAAATAGTCTGAGCTAACATTTCCTTGTGTTATTGATGCTCCTTCTGTCCTGATACCTTTCAATTCAGGATCAGTACCTTTAAAATCTCCACTAAGTCGGACATTTGAAATGTCAACATTATCCTCCTGTGTTTTGTCCACTGATGATGTCATTATCTGTATACTTTTTCCTGGTAAGGACAGACTAATTGGTCCTCTGTTTTCATTAGCTGAGGTCACCTCTGCACGTCCCAGACCCCCAATTGTAACATCCCTACTACCAGTGTTTGTGCTGTCATTTAGTGTCATACTTGGTTCTGACACCTGAATTCCCCTCTCTCCCTTTTCTCCACTCCCTCTTGAGATCTCAAGGCTTTCCAGGCCTGTATCCCCAATATCAGGCACTCTGAATCTTAGACCTGTACCCCTTTCTCTTTCTCCTTCTGTTGTAATTATTGTGGTCTGAACTCCCCCACTGTCCCAATGTGTCTCTTTAGAGCTAACTTGTGGTCCAGTGTAAGAGATTTTGCTTGAATCAAAAACCCCCTTTTCTGATCCCTCTTTACCTGAAGGGCTGCCATGTGAGATTCTAAAATGAGGAGAGTCATTTTCAGATGTGTGCCTTTGCCCTTTAAATTCTGGGCTTGAAAGTTCAAGTTGCTCACTTATGCCGCCTGGCATTTCCACAGTGTATGTAGTGATGCGGCGGGTGATGGTAGTTATTGTGCTGCCATCGCTGCTTGTGCTGCTGTGCCGCTCGGTGCGAACATCTACTCCCTCTGCAAGGTCTTCAGACTTCAGCCTTGGTTTGATCTTTTTAGTGTATATTCTCTTGTAGTCCTCATCATCTCCACTCTGGTGATAAAGATGCAGAAACGCATCCAACAATTAAATATTAGGTCCATGTATTGTTTTTCATTATATTCACCCTCAAACAAAACATTTATTGTACAAAAATCCCTACCAACTATTTATTAGGAATTACAATGTCTAATATGTCTCTGACATGCATTGTGCATAGCCAAAGGTCTCCTATTTTACATGTTAATGAAGACCATCTTCAGTGTACGTGCACTTCATGCTTCAAGTTCACACAGAATTACTAGATCATGATTAACTTTAAAACTTTTGATGATTTTACATTTCGTTCATTCATAGGTCCACCCTTAAAAACTGATTTTTAAATGAGCACAGAAAATTTTAGATTTCAGCATTAAATGTCAAAAAACAGCATTTTAGTTTCAGGCTCTGCTGGTAAATCATTCTATCCATATGAAATTCAAAAAGTATAATCGTTTGATTGTAAGAACAAGAAAAAAACACGGTGCTGAATGTAGGGGGGACTTAAATAAGGAACTTACAAGGACAATATCAGGGCTGGAACCTCCAAACCGAGTCTTCCCCTCCCATGTCAGGGTGCCCAGCGGTGAACGACATGGTGTGCTCAAAGGTGAGTAGCCAGGGGATTTGTCTCCTTTGTTTTGTAGTTTCAGTCCAACCTTGTGGCGGTTCAGTGTCTTCAGTAGCTCAGCTGTTTCTTCTGGGCTCATGTTATCAAAGTAGACAGTGGCACCTACTATCTGGTCACCTGCGTATAAGGTAGAGACAGCAGAAAAAAAAAAAAAAAAAAAACAGTTAGGAACAGATTAGTCATTATGAAGATCATGTGGAATAGTGGTTCCCAACCTTTTTTTTTTTTTTCTTGGAGCCCCCCTACTTGTATCTAAGGAAAGCTGAGCCTCTCCAGCCCTACTAGCATGTACATACATGTACATTTACATATTCTTGTGATTCATTTAAAATCTCTATTTTTGAGTAAGGAGAAAAGATATATTTTTCTGAATAGTTTCATACGCAGGCTCTTGGTTCCCACTAAATGCTTAATTCTTATTTTATTCATCATGTGCAAATTTAACAACCTCAGAGTGACCTTAGACTGGCAGACGCTTTTATGATCTTTGGCACATTCCAAGGGGAGGCCCAGACCCCCGTTTTTGTCAACTGCTGGTGTAGACAAATGTTTCTTTATACTAAACATGTTGAGAAAGAGAAATAAAGAAATATATTTACTACCTTCGTGTACTTTTCCAGACCGTGCTGCTGGTGATTCTCCTTTCACCTCCTTAACAAAGATCTCTCCTCCACTTGACTGTTCAATGGTCAGGCCAGTTTTGTCTGGACCTTGCCAGTCAGGGAAGAGCACCTCCCTTGTTTCCTCTTCTTCAGCCATCTGTAACCATAACCATATAAAGAGTGAATTAAAGACAAAACCCGTAAAGTAACCAACAAGAATGTACTATATACATTTACACCATGATACTGACTGAAGCTAAGAAATACATAACAAGGGATTTTCTGTGATGTTAAGTCTATTAAATACCTCGTATTGATTTTCCTGTATGGTGTGACAGTAACTCTATCTTGGGTGTTCCTGTGTAAAACAAATATAATTAGCACAGACACAGACAAAATCATTCTTAAGATGATCTGACTTGTAGGACACAATGGTTAACACTAGATGGTGTTAAAGCCCTCTCAGCCACCACAGCCCCTCAAAAAAAGAAATGCTACTGATAGATCTGTGTTTTGGAAATTTGGTGAGACCGGTCACACCCTGCATGTACAACCTAACAACAAAGTCAATGGAGAGAAACATGATTGTTAAAACACTTCAATGTCTCCACCTATGACACACAGAGGTGCAGAAAAACAAACTAACTCATTTAGCAATTTTTTTTTTTTTGTACCCGCCTTTTCTAACACAAATGCATATCCACAGATATTGGTACTTAAAGGGTTAGTACATTTTTAGTGCACATTTTGAGATATGCTTGCACAGAAAAAGCATCAGCTTATTAATGAGTATTACATATCAATTTCAATCTGGATCAGCCACATAGGTGTTATAATCTTTTTCGCCACTATTAGTGCACCACAAAATTTTGCCACTTAAAAGGGTTTTTAGTAATGCAAAAGTCTACATAACGTTAAAGTGGGTGTGCTCATTAGAATTTACACAATCTTGCTGGACATAATTTAAAGAAGATTGAGTTTGTTTGCATAATTTTTAAACATGCCCTTTATAAGCTGCAAATAGTCCTTCCCACACTCCGATTTGCAACAGCCAACCCATTGTTTCAGTAATGCCAAACACACAGCTTTCTGTCCCATCGGTTTATATTTGGCTTGAAATTATTTGCTTTTGGCAGTTACATTTCCCCAACAATTTCTTTTTGTTTCTCATAGAACCATATTTTAGAAATTTGGAGTTTAGTGTTTTGCTCAAACATACTTTTCAAACACATGAAACAAGTAGCTCATCATAATGATATCAGACCACCATCTGAACTGGGCCCACCAGGGCTCATTGACTACAGAGAATCTAAAAAACATTATTAGTGGAACTGTCTTACGAAAGGTGACTGCTTTCCAAACAGCACAGATTACTGTAATTTTCTATTTTCAGGCTGCCCTCATAAGATCCTAAAGACTCTTCCACTAATCCAGAATGCAGCAGTGCGTGTACTGACAAGAACCAGCATCGGAGACTATATTTCCCCCTTAATGGCTTCTCTGCATTGGCATCCTGTTAAATCCAGAATAGAATTTAAAATCCTTGTTTTATGAACGTCTTATACATTCTTACTAATCTATTATTGTCACCTTGTTGTGTTCCATACAAGTGACAACTATTGCATGTGCATCAGTCCAAAGAAGAAGGATCCCTCCTCTGTGATTCTTCCTGAGGTTTCTTATTATTCCCTGTTTAGGGTTTTCAAACTTATTCTTCACCAGGTTGAGGGTGTAATGGCAGAGGGTGTCACATTTGTACAGTTTGTTAAAGCTCAATTAGACAAT
Source organism: Mola mola (assembly GCA_001698575.1). Classification (NCBI taxonomy): domain Eukaryota; kingdom Metazoa; phylum Chordata; class Actinopteri; order Tetraodontiformes; family Molidae; genus Mola; species Mola mola. The sequence continues at coordinate 5,431,030 of KV751335.1, forward strand.
CTGTAATTTGTTATTTTGGGCTATACATATAAAATTTGATTTGATTTGATTCTATTTTGGATTATTTTTCCTATTAAAAGCAAAGTTATCCTGTGTGCTGTTTGTTATCATGTCAAGAGTAACCAGCTAACAGTGCTGAATATTATTTTGTTAAAAGACACTGCACCGTGACACACTGACAGACATTACAGTTTGCCTAGCGCAGCTTGAAATGTTAAACTGTTTGGTCATTTAGTTGGTTTAAGCATCTATTTGTCTGTAATGATCCTCTATAACTTGCATCCATGGGATGGCACAAAGGAAACAGAATGTGAGTCATATTGGTAACTGGGTGCTTGTGCTTTTATGGGCTAGATGAGGGACCGATTTTGAAAGGGAGCATAGTTATCACTTGTATCACTCTTTTTACCTATCAAAAGCGCTACACGATAGAACTTCTTATTTTGCAGACTTGCAGTCAGATTGCTGAGGCTCATTTAATTCACACATATCTGAATATATAAAGAAAAAAACAATTTAAGGAAAACTGCCTCAGCTAGTCTCTAGCATGTAAACAGAGGCAAATTCATTTGGAATGAAGAATGTACTGGTTGGACTCTAAAATTCAATTCCCAAATCAGAAACATTAAGGTTTCAATTAGACTTTCTCCTTTAAGGAAAACCATGCCTGGAAAAAAAAGTTTATAAATAGCGTCTTCGTATATACTGTATGTTATATAGATATTGATAAAAAATATGCCCTCAAATTACCTGACAGACTAAAGACTTTCCATTCTACTTTTGCACCAGCTTAACTAACATAATTAAACCAATAAGCCACAAATCCCTCACACGGTCTCTTCTAGTCTTCCACGGTTTCAGCACAAGAGGAACCAGTGGCAAATATAAAGAAACAGCTGCCTCAAATGGGTCTGCAACAAGCAACACTCAGCTAACAGATATCTGACTATCTTGCCAGAGAAACCTCCATGCCATATCTCAACCATTACCAGAGCAGAATTTTTGTGGACAATAGAAAAAAAAGATTAATAAAAGGATAGTCTGAAGTGCAGACACATGTGCAAACAGGCCTCCAGGCAACAAACCACTTATTGCAAGTCAATAAATAGACGGTCCCTGCATAATCGGAATACTGGAAGGTGATTGCCTTGCTTTGCAGTACTGTTAAGCCCTCCCTCAAAAATAGTTGTTTGCTTACACTCAGAATTGAATTACAAGGGCAAGGGCCACTGAGGGTGATCGTAACAGAGATAGGCCAAGTGATTATGCCGAAGATGATGCCAGCCACGTGCAGACATAGACTGATTTTACAATCCACCATCTTGCAGTTGTCTTATTTTTCCCCTTTCTCTTTCTATCTCACTGTCTCTCTAATTGTGACCTGACTGAAGCTAGTAACATTAATTTATCAAGAACTGAGGCCTCTCAAGATTTTTCAGTTAAAACGTATGCGTATGTAGGAGACAAACAGGGAAATTTGTAGATCAAATATCACTCAGATCAACTCACAAGCCCACTTAGAATCAAGAATTTTTGAGTCCAAGAGTGTTTAGACTAAACCAGAGAATTTGTGTGTTCCCAGTGGGTGCAGCTCATTGCCGCTTGTTTTACACCTCTAATTCCTGTTTTCCGTTTCCATCTTTCCAAAGCAGACAACAACAAAATAAATAAATAGATAAATAAAATCAGATGACATAGCATAAATGGTTAGAAAAGCCTGTACAGGGAGGAGACGCAGCGCTTTCTCCCAGGAGACGACTATTTGTTTCCCATGTGAAGTTAGTTGTCAGTCCTGACGCAGGTTACGAAATTTAACTTAGATAAAGTATTTTGTTTTTCCAAACCTAAGCAGGCAGTGTAGGCACCTTAACCATAATGTGACATCCTGCACATCCAAAACGTACCTGACCTGAACATGCAAAACTGATGCTAGAGGGAACAGAACAGGCTACTATATCATGGAAGTGAGACTGTATTGTTTTGCAGACTGGATTCAGATTTTTTTTTTTTTTTTTAATTAAAAACAGCCTTATTGAGGGAAACTGAAGGCAAAATGTACATTTTAACCAAAACTTGCCAAGAAGACTTAAATTAAAACAATCATTCTTCGTTCTTAATCAAAAGGTGACACAACTCTCCTACTTTCTTCCCCCTCCCTATCCCTATCTATCTATTTTCATACATAAATTACCTTTCCTTCTCCAACCTAACACCCTTGCTCTGAGACTCTAGTCGACAGCAAGCTGTTTGAGTTGTCCTTATTCTCACAGCGTTAACATATTTCTGGTACCAGGCTGCAGGGAGGCTCACAGGAAAAGGGAGGGAAGGAACTTTCAGTTTACAAACTGATCCGTGGAGTGTCAGCCAATGAGGTAACAGTGGGAGGGGGAAGAAAAAGTATCCACAAAAATGAAAATATAGGGGTATCACTAATGACTCTCTTCGGCTGCTCACAATGCATCCTGCTTACTCACAGACTTCACACACGCCCCCACACACACACTTTAAATAAGTTTAGAAAATGCCCTAAGACACCATAACCTATTTTGGAAATGGAGCAAAGAGGAACAATTAACTTGATCAAGATCATGTGATTAGATAGGGATTGTGTTGTGTAAACAGCTGCTATAATAAGTGAGTCTCTGTTCTTGGGATCATGAGATAGGGAGGCAGCCTGTGACTCAAAGCGATTTTTACAAGAAGCATTGTGAAGGGAGATAATAAGGGCAAGGGGAAACGGATGGGATTTGTTATTGTGTTTAATTACAGTCTGGCATGTGTGTTGAGAAAGGTGGGACAAAAGTGTGTGCTATCTAGAGCGTCTCTTATGGCCTGCCATTGGCTTGTATACGTGCTGGATATGAAATTGCTTCTTTTGAATACTTTCCCTCTAACTCCTATGGAACAAGTTGCCCCCAGCAGCCGACTACAAACAACTAAACGGTGTGAGGCTTTTTGACAAGGTTGTTTCATAAGGAGAGGACTGAGGTTCAAGAGGAACAGGTGGTGCATGGGGGACGCAGAAGGGGTGCAAAGAGGAGGCACAGGAAGCAGAAGCATCCAAGTGTCGGGTTTCCACAAGGCAGGCCTTTTACAGCTGAATGGCAGTGGCATGACCTTCCAGGTTCAAAGAAGGCTTCGCAACAAACATTCCAGCAGGGGGCTGGCGTCTGGTAGCATATCAGAATGCTGTTCTAAAGTGACACTGACTAGAGGGCCTTAAGGATGAGTGATGGATAATAAGAAATTTATTGTTTTCCTTTCTTTAACCAGAAACAGATGTGTGGTGTGGATTTCTGTGCATTATGTCTCAGGCATTTACCTCGGATTGCTCAAGCAAAACCAAGGACTTCAGTCCGATGCTTGTTCTTGTAATCTTGACTTCTGTTGAAAGAAATGCACAAGGATGGTTTGATTAGATAAAGGTGTTGCTTAAATGGCAAGAAAAAAACAAGTAAATGAAGACGCTTTTTAAGAACTTCCACCATTTAATAGGTTGGTATTAAAAGGAAACTTAGGACACTAGGTAAATGTAAAATTTCTTTCATGAAAGTCACAGAAGAGGTGTGTCCTAATTTGACTCTCAAAACTCTAAACACTGTGGTTACAGTCAAGATTTACCCACAGCACTTAAATGTACATGTTCTATGGAAGTTTGTCAGAGCTGTCGGAGTATTTAATAATTAACCAACCAATAGTAGCAATATTGACCAAGGTAAGAAATTATGCAACAGACTTCAAATCCATCTACTTGTTTGGAGTGGCCCTGACTTCTGCAAACAGCAAAGACATTACCTGAACAGGATTTTGTTTCAGTTCAGTTAGTTCAGTTAGTTAAGTTAAGTTAAAACTAAGCAAATCAAGTTCAGTTCTAGAATAAAATACGCTTGGGAAGTGCTCTGCTTTAGTTTTAGCTGCTTGAGACTGCCCTGCCATAGTGTCAAAAATAAAAAAAAAAGTGCCGTAATTTAAAAGCAAAAATGGCCAGCCAAAAAATCCAGTATAGCAATAAAATATTTTATAGGTGAAATTGTATTCACCATCAGCACATTTCTGCATTCAAAGTCAATGTTTTGCCCCCCTGTGACTAACTATCACAGGACTTTTTCGGAGATCATTGCTTCAGCCTGGCTCATTGTGAAATAAAGCCTTGTCTTTGTTGCCAAAGCACAAACAGAACCACACTTGATGTATGTACAAGCAGGCATCTGCCCGTGGAAACATGTTCCTCAGAAAAATTCTTCTGAGACAGGTTGTTGAAGCCCATCATTAACCTCCCCCTCTCCAGTTCCCCATTTTCAAAAAACGAAATGGCTCTTTACTTTAGGAAAACATCTGCCAAATGACTGTGTTTGTGGCACTCCTAAATCTTTTCTAAACATCACAATTTCAAACACTTATTCCAAACAAAAAACACAATGCAGAGCGACTGACTAAACTTAAGACCAGCGACACAAAGCTTGTAAAACGCTTTAAAGCTTCGCCTAAGGAAGCATTGTTTGTGAAGTAAAGATCTTTTGAGAAGGTCTCATACTGAAATAGATGGGATGGAGAAAATGCCAGGCACCATTTGGTTGTGATTGTGTCGTGCAGGGAGACTTGCACCGCAGCAGCTGTGTACACTGTAGCAACCGTACTCTTGTTACATAAACGTATCAATCAGACGTCAGTGTCAGGAATCATGAAGGTGCCTCTTTCAAAGTATTGTACTTAAGGGAAAGACATGATGTGATTTGTAAAAAAGAAAAACAAAATCTCATGCAAGTGCATTATGCAACGGTCATATCTGCCTACACAAATTCACAAGGTGAGGCATAATTCCCCTTATCTGTTCACAATACCTCAGTGAGACAACACCCATGGACAGAAATGCACAGTAAGGTGCCTTGTGGTCGATAGCAATGCGAAAGGAAAATAAAAACAAAAGCCTCTCTGGCAATGAGATTAAGACCGTCAGGGTCAATGCGAATGATTACATTGCTTTGCCACTGTGCTGTAGCTTGGAGCACGGCCCCACCCTGGCCTCCAGTCATAGACATTCCTTGATAGAGCTATCAGGCCAGCTGGAAGGCAGCCCGGCCTCTCCCCGCACTGACTAACTCCAAAGAAATGTCCTCTTTCTTTCTGACTCCACCTCTATTCTCTGCCGCCCACCCTGTACCCTCCCCGAGCACCCACCCCCCGAACTCCAGGTTCTGCACAAATAAACAAGAAGAACACACTCAGTCAGACATGCAGTGAATGTGCACCACTCTGTCAGGTGAATGCTGAGGACTGGCTGGTCCCATTTTCAGAATCCATCCATATCTATTCCAGGTCACTTGAGGTCACTTTTCTGGACAGTTTGCCTGACATAGTTTGGGCTAAATTTGTGCAAACTGGAAACTGATCAAAGTGGCTTTGTTTAAGTTGTCAGATTGATAGGATAACCCAATCACTTTATTGAAAGACAATCAGGAGCACTGTGATAATGATTAAAGCCCAGACGTAATGAAACAGGCACAGCAGAGCTAGTGAGTCACAAGATTTGATTATGACATAATAAAATGACCTCAGTGGAGAGTAGAAAATGAGTGGGACAAGAGCTGTGACTGAATCAGTCATGTTATCGGAACAGAATAGACTCCCTGCTTGGCTGTCTCCAATGTAGTCTGGCAGCAAGTGCAACAAATACAAAAAGAGACATGGCAGACCCTAGAGTTGGTTCACCCATCCCTCCAAAATGCAGATAGTACATGCATGTGTGACGCGTAGGAAAGGAATGCACATCAAAATAAATGGTTCTTTTCTGCATCCCCCAGGCCACGCAGTGCTAAACCAAACCACAAGGCCGGCATAAGACCACGAGCTTGCCCACTGACGCCAACTTGGCCTGCTGTTGATTAAACCATTGTGACTTTGGCAGTATGCAAAATGGAAAAACTGAAGAAAACTCTGTACGAGATCATAAACAAGACCAGTAGTTGAACTGAGTACACACTTTGACTTTGTCTTTGTAGTTTTATGTTAAAAAAAAAAAGCATCCGTGCTGTAACTCATGGCTCCTGTCATTTTTAGTTGTTCTCTGTCCATCCAGAGACATCCAAAGGAGAATCTCAGTTTGGATTTCCTCTATTTCATTTTTTTCTGATTAAGCTAAAATTTTAAGGGGAGTTTTTTTTATGTCTTCTTTAAAAGAACTTAAGCTGCATCACCAGACGATTCTGCAGAGGGATTGTGAATCCGACTGTGACACTTTATGTAATTGGGCTATTGAAAAAAAAAAATGCAAAGGAAAATGAAACATTTTGGCTGTAGCTGATGGTCTGACATGAGGTGATCCTGGGCCAAGATCAATGAGCAATTCGTGAAGTAAAAAACTGAAGGGGGCTGCAGAATAACTGAGGTGATGATGCAAATTTTGAACTGGAATAACTTGTTATGCCAGGGAGGGAGAAAGCGGAGAGTGTTTACACAGTTATGCTGCTTAAATATGACATAGGGAGAGTTTTACAGACATCCATACTCGCTTCATGCAGACCATGCCATCTAATTGTCCAACTTTCGAGTCGATTTAAGCCTGTTTGGCTAAGGTTTGTTTAAGTCTTCTCCATCTTACAAATGCCAGTCCGTTCATAGAGCAGACAGACACTGAGGTTAAGAAGCAAACTATATGGCACCATAGCAGCAGAAGGTATATATGGCTTTTCTTAGCTGTCGGGAAGTGTAAATATTCGCACCATGAGAGAGGAGGGCAAAGAGCAAGAATGAGTGTTGGGTCACGATAAGACCTATCTTTGAGCGTCTTGTACCAAATAAAGAACACCTCAACAAAGTCGAATGCACTTCTAAATTTACATTCCAAGCCCTGCTGCCCTGACATTTTGGCAGCCTCATTCCAAACAGTCGTGTAACAGATGCTGCATGTCATTCCTTGTGCAGGGCAGCATAATAGCATTTGCAGGGGTTGGGAATAACATTTTATGATTTGAGTTTGGTAGAACAGTGGCGCTCTGAAAATTGCTTCACATCTAAGTCCCACCATGTTTTCAAGTCAACAAGTCTGAGTTGTAAGCATGTGCAATGCGCATGACTTAAAAAGGTATTATCATTGCTTGAAGGCAAGCACTTATAATGATAAGCGCTTCTCAGCACATACTGAGGACATGACACATTCCAACCCAGCGTGATGAGAAGGGAGTGGTGGCTGGCTGGATCACCTAAAAAGACTTTCCAAAAAGTTTGAAGATACATAAAAATAAAGGGCCGCAAGCGGAACTCTATATCAACAAATTTATTATTGTTCTGATGAGCTAGTCTCTGGGGTGGGTTTTCAGTGGGTTTTCTGAGTGTCAAAGAGTTACAGTTGCAATCACCCTTCCGTCAGTTAATTCACCACATCTATCTCCCTCTTTTTTCCCCTCCACAATTGTCCCTCCTTCCAAACAGCCACTCAACCTACTCATGAGGAAATGGCAGAGGAAGTGTGCGACCAATATCTTTCCATTTCACAGATGCAGAGCTGAGTAACACCATGCTGGTCGGCACTGCCAGTCAAAAGTGCTGTGATGAAAATCTTAACGCAGTTCAGCTAAGTCTCTGAAACAGTCATGGAGCATGTCTTTCAGGCTAATAAATATACTGTCCGTCACAAGGGTGGCAAATGCAACAAAATCAGCCTGAAGCACCATATATCACTTTTCATGAAAACATAAGGCAGCCTCTGTGCTGTTACATTAGTGGAGAGGGAGAGTATTTAGGAAAACAGAACGCACTGCAGGCCAAGATGAGGCCCTGTTAACCAGCGAATGTTTAAGCTGCAGGCACTCAAGAACAAGTTCTGTCACAGTGCTGGAGATATACATTCCATATGTATTGTGTTTCTCTAAGCCCAGGCCCTCGCTTGCAGCCAATTTCTTTACATTGTAGCATATGTAATATGGTATGTCCTGTCATATTAGCACCAAGTAAAACTTGAGTTTTTCTTCGAATGCTAAGAACTCTGAACGTATAACTTTAACTGCATCCGAATGCCCAAAGACCTTTTGGTCCACTTGAAGAAGTCTGCGTCACAAATCATCAGCTTGACAAGAGCCATTTGAAAAATGCTGGACATTTACAGCTGCGAGACATGCGGCATGTAGAGAAGATGGGTTAGAGCAGAGCAAAAAGCAGCTCTCCCTTACACGCTGCTAAAATAATTTCAGGGTGTGGCAGGCAGGAGCTGTGGAGGACACGTAACTCCACGCAGAGAAATTTCACTTCCAAGTATTATGTCTAGTCCCTTCTTCATCTTTGCCTTTTCCCTAACTTCAAACACAAATTATATCACCTGCAGGCCAGTCAACATGTGACGACTCTAGTCTGAACCACACTTGAATGGATGCCAGTCACGGTTGAACGTGAGGTATGCAGAAAAACAAACATCTCACAACTTTATTTTGGGGGAGATGAAAATGCACTTCTCTCTTTTTTCCAAATGTGCAAGGTCTAAACACCCTCCTCTATCCCTCAGACCTGGTTTCAATTAGCTTGTCTTTCCAAACCGCTACATTCCATTACTCCCCTCCTCACCCCTCTTCTGCCCATCCCCCTACACTAACTCACTGCCTTACTCTCTTTGCCTGCTACCACTCCTTCTCCCTCCCTCCACCACACACACTGGCCAGAAGCCCAGGTTAAGAGAACCAAGGTAAAAGAACCAAAACTCTGCCCAGGACCTCAGTTATACTTAAAATATTTTTCAAAAAAAAAAAGCCCAAGCCTTAGTACAAAGCAGTCTTTTAACGTCAAAGCTGGAAAGGAGGCACAAATGATTCACATCACATTAAAAACCGTCAGACAAGTTGACCACATTGCACAAAAGCAGACTGCAGTAAAGGCACACATATGAACTGCGCGTATTATTTCTGTCTTTCTTTTTCTGTGGGGGGTGGAGGAAGAGGGGTTGGCAGCTGTAAAGGGTGTGCCTCTACGAAGAGACAGCACAGAGCACGAAAGGAGGGAGGGAGAAAAAAAGGGACAGGGTGGAGGGACGTGAAAGAGAGGAATCCACACCCAAGCCTGTTCCTGCAGGCTTACACAGGGAAGTACCTTTAACACCGAACTGATGAGAGAAACACCTGCACGGTTAAATAAGCACGGACTACTTTAGCTTGTCAACTTTCATCCAGCGTGTGGGATATTCCAAAAACTTTTCCCTCCCAAAGAATAATGTTCATACTGTATGTATGCAAAAGACATCTACGCTCCTATGGATAAACAATATAATCTCTCTGCAACAGTGAATTCCGCCCTTCTGTGCACATTGGACTACAACCTTTGTGAACACCGAAAGAAAAAATGAGTGCGCAACTTCAGTTCAGTCCCCTGCATTCATGTGGTAGTTACAGGTACACACCCACTTCTCACAGTCTGGACTATTTAAATCTGTATTTCAAGCTTCCTATATTCCCACAAAATCATGGCCACTTTACATATTTATAAAGCACTCAAGTAATTAAAAAAGCATTCTCAACACAGAGTTCCCTGTGACCAAAGTCCCCTGAGAAAAAGAAACAGGATACAATAGAGGATAAACATATGCAATAAAGAGGGACCAAGTCGCTGTAACCCTACCACTGATATGCAAACTCTTTACACGCGATAATAAGAATATTATAAGAATGTTGGATTTGCACCTTTAATTTCTTTAGATTTTTTTTTTACAAATGACTTACTATTTTCCCGGCACAGCAAAGTTTGAAACATAGCACAAAGTTCAAAAACACAGTCTCAAACAAAAACATTCATTTTGATCCAAAGAGACAACAAAAAGGGCATCTTTACCTGTGCGCAGTCTTTGCGCCCAAGAAGTCTCACACAAGCTTGAGCATCCTTGAGCACTTGCCCTCTCCCCTTTTCCCCAACCCAAGAAAAGTACTTCTTCCAGTCACAACTTTGCAGTCTGTTAGGATTCTGTCACTCTTTTCCTATTTCTTGATCAACCAAGTTTCCAGGGCGTTTTCTCTCCCCTCCTCCCCTCCCTCCTCTTCTTGGAGTTGATCTAAGGTTCCTTTTTCTGAGTGGTTGCTCTTCTGAGCTGAGAAGAGTGGTTGGATAGAGAGCTGGGTAGGGCTCCTGGTTTGCAGAGGGAGGAGAATACTGGGGAGTGGACCAGCACAGGAGTGGCTCTCAGCAGCCCCGGGACCACCCACTGCTCCAGGGATCCAATGACATGCAACAGGAAAACTGACTTCTTGAAAATTGAAAGAGGGGTAAATTATGAAATAGCTTAATTAAATGTCCATAAGTAATCATCAAGTCTACTGAAACTGCTTTAATCAAAATACTGTTGAAGTAGCAGCAGAGACAAGACAAGAGCATTTATACAGAGTTTCAAAGATCTTATCACCTCATACTTCCTCCTAATAATCCTGTAAGGACTATAAAATCATATTTAGCTTTTCTTTTGACTGTTTTATGCCATGACCTGTAAACAAGAAGCAACCTTTCACTCCCATGCATAAATGCTCAATCAATGATTTTCTCAGTAGTCAAAATCAACTACACCATTTTCTTCACTTCATGGCATTCTATCTGGATGAAACAAACCTTTTTAAATTGCTGTCATACTGCTCTGTTTCACATTTCACAGTGGAATGAGGTATACAAAGTAGTGCACCACAAAATGGGTTTCATTCGCTGGACAATGACATAAACATGTTATTACAGCATTTAGTCTGCTGCACACAAACTGACACAAAGCTATCATTAACACAATGACGAGTGAGTCCTATTCTTAAATACAATTGCATATTTATGCAAGATTTTTTCTTTTTTGTTTATGTGTTTGTTTTTTCAGTTATCCAAAGATGCCGACACTGAACCAGGTCCCAGCAAAGCATTGTTTGTGTTAAATAACGTTATTTCTTTTTTTAATTTTTAAACATATTCAAATAAAGCATTTGAACAATATTCAAATTCAAGTGTTCAATATGTGATTTAATATTGATGTAATATTCAACATGCTTCACACAAGTTGTTATTTTCTTTTTCAACACATCAGAAAACAGAAATGAGGTAAGGTAAGATAATCCATCCCACAACGCGGTAATTCATGTGTTCATATACACGTCAGTTAAACATAAACCAATGACATACATGCATAGTCCTGGGAATATATACAATATTTTTTGTTATCATGATATGAGAAAATAGTGTTTGAGAATGAGGTAATTTTCTTAACTTTTCAGAGTGTTCCACCTGTTCTACTAATCGAGTTCACCTAACCATTAAAATCCACATTACTGATCATCACTCCTTGCATTTATATTTAAAGTACCAATATTACCTTACAACGTTTTGCAGTACCAATATCAAAGTATGTGGTCAAAAAAACTGTAATAATTTTTGCCCAATCTTAGCATTGACACAGAGCATTTGAGGACAAATATTGTGATACATATACTGCGTACTGTGATATGGCCGAACATCATTGACTACAAACAGTCAAAAGGTTCAGTCAAATACACAACAGGTATACTGTCCACACTGACTTGGTGCTATTGCTTAGGTAAAATTAGCATACAGTCAATCCATTCCCCAACTAGTCATCTAATTACTGTGGGCGCAAGTGATTTTACCTTGTTGCTGTTGTT
>KV751335.1:5442750-5465214 GCA_001698575.1 Mola mola
CTAGCAATGTCACATACACTGGATGGGAGATATCACTAAGGATTTGATGTGCTTTGGTTTAAATAAACTATTTGTACAACTGTACAACAATCATCTGACTTCGATCTCATGCTGTAATATGGCATGATCTTGAGTGCAAAAATGTAAACAAGGCCAAAGGACAGAACAGTCTGTCAAAGAGATTTGCAGGACACAGTGGTCTACTATCCCCTTATCGCCAACCGTTGCGAATTCGCATCATAGCGCTTGCATTAAGACTGCAGCTGAGATAGCATCAGCTTGAAAGCAAAAACACAAATAATTATTTTTTTAAATATTAATTTTAAAATAAATTCAGGCGTCAAGGGGTTACAAAAGTGATTTAATTCCCTAAGAAAAAACATCCTCTGCTGCAGTTTTTACTATGCACACTCAGTGAATCTTAGCAGATTGCCAACTTCAACTCCAGTATTTAGGTTGGAGGGAATGAAAATGACACTTTAAATGATTTAACACCAATGAATAAAGCACTGTGTCTCCCTCTCCAAACCGTCATTTGATGCATTGTTCCAGATTTCAGGCAACCTATAATGCAGTGTCATCTGCATATTTAGGTGTGAGCTGAAGCAGGTACACATATTAGATGTGTGGCCTCTGTAATAGTAATTTTGGGGGAGTTGAGTCTAACTTGCTGCCTACAATTTGTTATGTTAGTAACTTGCAAAACAAACCACCAATTTTTCCACCCTCAGTTGGGGTTGGATGGCGTTAAAGGCGCTGCCGCAATCTATGGACACTATTCTGAGCAAGCTCTGGGCCAGTTCACGGTTTTCGTCTTTATTATAGTCAGCAGTGCCTCTTCAATGCCTCTTTCTGCTCGATAGTACAATTGGTTGGAGTCCAAAAGAGGTGAAATATCCCAGAAAAGTTGTTTTAAAACAATTCACCGATGTTGAGGCAACTGGACGCAGACCATGATGTTCTTTTGGTCTGTTGTTGTTGTTAAGCACTTTGACAATTCAAGACTTTTTCCATAAGTGAGGAACCACTTTGCTGCATTGTGCCAACTGGAAAAGCCCTGAAAAGACCGCGGCAGCTGGTCCGTACACACATGTCATGTCCTACAGCTTACGCCATCAGGCCCAGGGGCCTTACAAGGGTGGACATGTCTAAAAACAGATGTGAGATCATCTAAAGATATTGCAATATTACCATTTCTCATTTCCTTTAATAACCTGTTGGAATTCAAATCACGTGTGTTAAATCTACAAGGTCATTTGCTTTGTTATTATAGTTGTAAAACTTATCACAGTAATTGTCAGTGTAAGGAGACCAGACTCTCTTAACTGCATTATTGTTTAAAAGCTGGTGTCATATTTTTTGGGTTAAACATTTGACTCTTCCTTGTAAAAGTAAGACACGTTAAAAAGGATGAAGTGTTTATTGATGTATAAGTTTTGCTGCACCCATCTCTCTCTGCTGAGACAGAGAGGCGTTGTCTCTAGGCTTGAACGCAGCCAAATCAAACAGAGACCTGCCTAACTTAACAAACTAAACTTTTTCCCACACCTTTGTTTTAGAAAACTAAAATCCTTGCAAATGATCACTCTTAGGTATACAGTGGCAAAGCCGACATTATGCATCTGCTTAAAACGGAAAAAGAAAAGAAGAAATCACATGAGCAATTGAGTAATGTCGGGTGGTGCCTCAAAGAAACTTTGCCTGGGATTACAGATAATGTTAGGTCAGCTACCACTCTGAGAAGCTGAACAATGAGGCATTACTTTTAGCCATGTATTTTAAACATTTATCTATTTCTTTGAGCTTGGCCCATTTTGACCATTTATCCGTAATAAACCAACAATTCTACAAAGACCAGTTTGCACCAGTTACGCACACACACACGCACATATACACACACATGCATAAGTGACGACCTGTAAACAACAAATTTTTTTTGCCTTTGGCCATTTTACGTAACATTCCCTTATGATGCAGCTTAGATTCTGTTCGAAGCATGAAAGTGCATCACACTAAGTAACACATTCAGCATCAAAAATAAAATGTGATGATGACGCATGTCTCATTATAGATGCATCAATATGTACTGAGCCTAACACATATAATTATTTATGATTACGATAACTCAAAGAATATGACAGCATACTGTGACTCCAGTAGGTATAGGTAGTTAAACTTTATTATAAGCCCCATGTGTCAACTTCTGGTTTAGAAAAGAGGGTCCTCCTTTATTTGTGACAAACAGATATTAGCAGTTGCAGTTGACTCAACATGAAGATATGCAGTATTTATTTGTTTGTTTGTGTGTGTGTGTGTCCCCATTGAGTTTTGCAAACGCCATGTATCTATCAATGGGTGTGATATATGCGTGATAGTGCAGGTATGCGTTCAGCGCCTTTGAAACACGCCCACCACCATGATGAACCCATTAGGGCAAAATAGCAAACAACTTGGAAGGAGAACAGAAAACGCAGAGGAAGATGTGGTGTGTAGCTTTGCAGGGATCACAAAGGGCGTGGTGCATAAATGGAAATGTGTGCACACAATTATTATCTTTATATTACCACATTTCACAATGAGTCAAGAGAGCTCTGATTTCCTGTTAAAAAAGAGCAAGCTGTCAAGCTGTCTATGGAAGCCCATTATGTGTGTGTGTGTGTGTGTGTGTGTGTGTGTGTGCATGCAAGTTTATATTTGCAATCACAACCATGCCGAATATAAGCTGAAACACTGAAAACTCATGACAAATGGTACTGTTTCACTTGTTGCAGTGTAACAGTGTTGCAGTGTATTATAAACAAACAAATAAAAATTACAAGCTACTGCTGGGCTCAGTAAGATCTGAAGAGGCGTAAATGAGCAGGTAATTGTATTACTTAATGCTAATGACTGCAAGTATCGTCTGTATTTTACGCTACGGAACTTTATTGCTCAATGGGTGAAAAGGATAAGTACCGTCCCGACACAACGTGTGGTGCTACTGCATCTGTTTGCACAGCTCCATGCTCCATGTTTGTCTTTTAGCCTCTGAGGTGTGGCTGGTTTTTTTGTCATTGAAGAACCGTTTCAGCTTGGAGCAATTGCCCCTTGCAGACAGACAGCTCCCGTTGATGAGTGGGCCTGCAAATAGCAACTTTGTGCGACGGCTTTTCTACAAGCTCTGAATGTTTATGGTCACTTAACAACCCCCCACAGTCAACACTGACTCTGCCTCGTGTTTCCCCTGCTCTGAATAACCATGTTTATGCAGTTTCACTGTTACTCGAGAGCTTGTTCTGATGCTGAGTCCAACCGAAAGCCTTTTCCACTGGCCAGGTCACTCATATTGAATATAAATAAACCTGCACTGAGCGGCGAAGTAAATAAAAGCTGATTGAGACAAGAAGAGATGGATTTTTAATTTTTTTTTTTTAGAGAAACAATAATGTGGATTGTACAATAAGTGATAAACACTAAACAATAGTAAGAAATCCATGTTCTCCCACCCTTTGTTTGTTTTTACACCCTGAACTCCCTTTAACTGTCAGTTTTGTAGCAGGGCACTTCAGTTGAATACAAGGATATGTGGGAATGGGTGTGTTTCCCGGTCCTAGGTGTGTCAGCCAGTGTGAACCAGAGCACATAGCTTCGGTCAGACGCATGGTGACTCATAGCCCCTGACTACTTTGAAAACAGGGAAGCGCAGTCTGCAAAGAGGAGGAAAATCAGAGGATTAGATGGGGTTGGCCGGCTGAATGCGAGTCCGCGTGTGTGCCCACATACGCCTGTGTGTGGACAGTTAGCATGCGTATCTACAATTAATGTCTCCCACAGGATAAAGGTGGCCACGTGGCGCCGATCTGGCCAAAACTGTCATTTGTGATAGGCTGCAATTGAAGGATAAGTGGCATCGCACCTGAATCTAATGTTGATTATCTCAATTCTATTAGATATCTTTGTTCAACTGTTAGAGAAACATGAGCCAGATGGGTGGGAGATGCACTTTGTCCAATGCTGACTTAATCAGACACAAAGGATCTGAACATATATCAATAAAGGTTTCAACCCAGAGGAGCATTACTTATGAAAATTGCTGATAGAGAAGCAAATGTATAAAAGAGGGAGAATTTACTTGCAAAATGTCACAGTTATCAGCTAAAATCATTCGCATGGCGTACCCTTGGCAAAATGCCTGTTTCTATGAGTCAGCAATATAATTGTATCAAATGCAAACACATGATGCAGCGGAAGAGTTTTGTCCCAAAATGTCACATTTTCAACACGCCGGACTTCATTTATCAGCCCCGTTCTGAAATAAAAGGAATGTTGAGCCTAACTTCCATTAGCAATTATCCAAAACAAAACAGTAATCCTCCTCAACAGTGTCCTCTTTCACTGAAAGAGCTTCTTTGCTGCACTTTCGAGTTCTTAAAATGGTCTTTTAGCAGTCGTGAAATCTGGAATCTGGAGAGCCCACTGTTAAAAGGAGAGACTCACTACACAAGTCAGGTTGTGTGGAAACAGAGGATGTCTATTTACCAGTTTTGTTGGATTTGTTTTTTTCTTTTCACAGCATTGACAATCCTGTGATAACAGCGTTACGATTGGAACATGGAGACAGAGTCGGATAAATATTATGAATGAGTCATTGTCAGTGAAACAATGAAATGCATTAGAGCCTCAGCTTGTGTTCTTTGGATAAGTCAAAATAAGGCCAAACAAAGCACACGTGCTCCTGGTCAGCGTATGCTGGTTGCCAGCAGAATTCATGACTTCTTTCATGTTTAAAACTTCCTTAAGAAGTCATTGATTGGCATTGTGAAGTTTTTAATGATTTCCTGCTCATGAAGACTGCAATTTCTTTTTGAGAAAAATAAAAGAGCTCAAATTACATTCTTCCTTTCAACATTTCTTCAAGCTGTGCAGTATGATAGAAACCCATGAGGTTGACACTCAGTAAAAGAGAATACTGAGTGGTACGTGGCGATTTGAGTCTACAATCCTTCTGCCTTTGTTTTTGTAGAGAATTCAATTGAACAAAACTTAATCAAGCGTGATACAACTTAATAATTAACTAATTACTAAGTGCAAAACACCTGTACTCTCAGAAAGTAGTATAATGGTTTGTGATGATTCCTTAATGCCTGTTGATATTCATTTCAAAATGAAAAGTGCAAAGACAGAATCTTTAATTTCGTTTCCATTTCATTGACTTCTTTTTATTTATTTATTTTACATGCCTCTTCTGAATTTTTTGCCAGAAGCAAGATGGACATGTAAAAAAACGTCTATCAGGTTTAACAGTAAATATACTGACCTCGTATTGTATTCAGGTTTATAAGCTATAAAAGGGCTATTGATGGATGTACTGTCTGTTGCTATTGACTTATGTTATATAATCTTCCCGCCTCTCTTGGAATTGGAGGGAAATTATTGAGTTGATGCACGTCTTCGCTCAGTCCAACTACCAGTATCAGAGAGTCCTGCAGATGACTTGATTTGGCATGTCTAGAAATGTCCTATTGTCTTGTTTGGGGATTTTGTGATGCTGTTTTACTAAAAATTGAATTGCCTGGCTCTTTTTCTTTCAACTTTTTAAAAATGTTTCTTAAAAATGCTTATATTTTAAATGCAATTTGCTATTCTAAAGTAAAATATAGTGTGCATTTGTTTTATTCTTTGTGGTTTTATTGACATCATGTGTTTAACACATGTACAATTAAGTCCAAATTTAATCCAAAACTCTGGGTTGACTGATCATGAAATGAGAAACTCAGAATTTCAACTAATCAATATTAATTCAGTCAAGCCGGAATAATGTTTTGATTTTAGTGCGTTCATTGGGGATGCCAAATAACCAAAACAAACAAAAAAAAAACAACCCCAAACATCACAAATACCCTGCGATACGATGACTCACCTTGGTAACGGGTAAGCAAAACCAGATCCCCCATTTTAAACCAGTCGAGCTAGAACGGTGAGTGCGCGCTGGCGTGCCATAAAATGCTGTACTGCAGGTCTCCCCAAACTTTTTTTTCTTCAACCCGAGAGGGAAAAGAAGAGGGAAAAGGTGGCAGTAAGATGGACATGGATCAAACACGTCCAGTTAAGGATCAAATCGATTGGCCCCAAAATGTTAAACATGTATAATATATTTGAAAATGTTGGTCAATGAATTCTAATGTTATTATATTAAACACTGCCACTAAAATGGTGTAAATATACTGTACACGAGCAGCCTATTATAAAACTTTCCCTTATAAACTACATTTAGTCCAAGCAATTTTAATTCAGCAACACTCATATAATCATCAACTATGACACAACATGTCATGACATGAGGACAACAGGTTAAAGTCTCAATTTGATCAATAAAACCACATTGTGGTTAAAAGCCGTGATCTTAAAATCGCTGATTAAAGATGTCACGCTCAGATTTTGATATTGCTAAAGATGTGCACTTGTGCAAGCGAAAGCATTGTGATATGTAATACGATAGTGACTGTTTGAATGAGGACATTACATGTGTGTCAGACAGCAGCCTCAGGCTCGGTGAGAAGGGCAACTCAAAGAGACACTGCCAGCGAACAGGTGAGATTCACACACTATTTGTATTTATGTATGTATGCACAGTGACAATTACTGACCCATTCAACATTTGCAGAATCTTATCCTGCTTCAAATGACTCCTTTGTGAGTATGCATCAGTAATATTTAAATAGAAATTTTAGGAAATTGTCAGACTATATTTGATTATTATTTATTTATTCTAACTTGATTTTTAAGTCATGGTTACATGAAGGAAAAGCATTGGCCTTGTTTTCTGTTCTTATTCTGCTCAAAGTGAGATCAATGAAGCATTGAATTTGATTGGAAAAATCCTGCATGTAAAACTGCTGTGAAAGTGAGGGAATGTCCTCCTGGCGCGTCGTATGAGTCTGATTTAATTTGGCTCATCTAATCAGCACCAATATTGGATTTCATTCATCTTCTTGTCAAATGCGTTCGACAAACAGGTAATGTTCCTCTTTGCGACATCACAAGTCCTGCATCATTTCTGGGATTGTATCCAACACGTGATGTTTGTGCACAGATCCTGGGAGAACGAGTAGCCCCCCGGCAAGAAGATGGGACCTCTCAAAACAAGATGAGACCAAAAGTGACCACCGGGAGGAGAGTGTAGCCATGGAGACATTACAACTTCAGGAAACAGTTGGCTAATGACAGTGTGCGGTGGTCAAGAATTACTGTCATGCAACACTCAGGTCTCCCCCGCCTGATACTTGCCATCACCATAGTAACCCATCACTGGTAATCTGCTCGGAATTCCCCTTAGCGTACACTCCCCCACAAACACTGAACTGTTCCTTTGATACCGAGAAGAATATAAAGGGAAAAGGGGAACGAGAGACTGACTGAATTGTGGTTTCCACTGCAAAGTTGTGAGTCACAAACACGAGGGAGGGACGGGCAGAGAGAGAAAAAAAAAAAAAGAGACTATTCTGGGATGGCTGCTATAGAAACATAATAAGCAAGGGGGTAGGTACTTGCAGGGATGTTTCCATAGCAAAGCCTGTTGTGTGTGTACGGATAAATATCACATAGCACAAAGCAATGGTGACGAACTCTGTTCCACAAAGTTTGTAATTGTTTCTTAAGAAGGATGATTGTTGTTTATCCTCAATGTGGCCTTGCGATCTTCCTTCGTGTGCAGGTAGACTATATCTGAACAGGCCAGAGCTTGGAATCACCGGTTCAATCCTGTCGCTGCTGTCACATGGTGCAGTCGAAGACTTTATTTTACTGATACCATCGGGCTAGGCGTCTTTTGCTCCCACATTGTGATCCGCATCTTTGATTTAACACGAAGGGCAGTTTCTCACTGTTTGCTCAATCAAATTAATCAGTCAATGGAGCGATAAGGGCTTTTGCAAGAGTTACTCCTCCCTGTGTCTCCCCACCCATCTCCTGTTGCTTCAACAGAGGCAAAAACCGTCCTGAGCTGCACATTCCAGTCATAGCTGAAAATGTTCCAACCCTCAAACTGTTTCTTCGGATGCGATGTAAACCATATACTGCAAGCAAGTCAATACATGACACGGCAATCAATCCTTTCACAATCGTGCAGGGATGGGGCTCGTCCGGGCCTGACCACAGCCTTACAGGGAGAAAGTCTATTAAATGTCTTAAAAACAAGAGACACAAGCAACACTCAATCTTTTTTGTTTCCTTTTTATTATTTTATTTTATTGTTTTATTGTTTAAATAGCCTCGGTCTGATGTGCCGTTCAGTACACACCCACGCCGGACCGAGTTTAATGCTATTCTTGCGATCCAACACAATGCTGGACAACACTGGTTATCAAATACACCTCAGCTGGGAGGATGAAGCGCTATCATTACACCTTTTCCTATCATTACAATATCCTTTTATTAAAGTTTCTGTTATCTATATTTCTACTCTCAGTAGTCATGTCAGTGCGTATTAAAGTTTTCCTGTAGTTTGACAGCAGTAGGCCTGTCGCTCTACCTCCGCCCTCTGGTAATATGAGCTACAAGCAACTCTGGGGTTTCAGGTCCAAAAGAGCAGGGGCTGTGTGTTTTCCCTCCACCGTACCTCTCTTTTCTTTCCTCGTCTCATGCACTTTCCTCCTCTCCATTCTCATGCTGGCAGCCTCTGCAGCAGGCTGGCGCAAACTTCTCAAGATGGGGAAAAAAAAAAAAAAAGCGATTAAGTAACAACTCTGTTAGCAGTGACTCTCCTATTTCAACTTGACGTCGCCATGCCTGCTTGGTCACTAAAACCTATCATTTTGTCTTTCTCTCTGTGCACTCTGCCATTTCCCCGGGACAGATGCACCTCTGACCTCGCTCATTCCATTCCATGACCAAAATACTGTAGTGTGTATCAGTGGCACGGAGAAATGCTCGCTCTCCTCCATGTGCACGAATGGGAGCGAACACGCCTCGCTCTGAAAGCGAGGTTAAGACCCAAAGGGCACTTCTTGGGCCAAACAGAAACTAAACGCCATAATGTCAGTACATATGGGTTTCTGACACCGATCATCATTGCTCCTCAGATTTTTCACATTTATTCTTGACCTGCATGAGTCCTTAATTGGCCCTCGCTCGAATTCCAATTCGGCTTTCCCGTGACCCCCAAGCTGTACCTCTAGGACACTAATGGTGAAGTATCCCTCAAGTGTGGACTAAGGATCCATTTTCCTGCCCCTCATCCTTATGCAAGTTTTTCGTGTGTGTTTTTAAGTGGGATCTCAAGCAAGCCCAGCCCCAGAATAGTCCAAGGAAAACTCCATAAAACTCCGAGGGTGGGACTGTAGGGTGTCTGAGCGTTGGTTCTGTCCGCCTGTGACTCCTCTATGACCAACTGACAATGCTTGCACACTTCCCTTTGAGGCCAGACCTCATGCCGAAGCTGCACACATGCCTAGAGAGAAGAAAATATCTATATATATATATAAGACATTTTGCGGCCAGAGATTACAGCCTAAAACTCTCTGCGCGTTGTACCATCTAATTATAACCGTCTCATTCTCAGTCATCAGAATACTAGCGCCACACAAGGACTTCTTTAGTAACAGCATCTAAAGTCTGTTAGAGGCAGTCTCAGGCTACCTCAGCGTTAGCTCCTTACTTTGCTGTTCCAAGCCCCCCACCGACCGCCTCACTCTTTTCCAGATGTGTGTCTTGCACCACCAGATGCTCAGCACATGCACAGGGATTCTACACGGGGGCTTACAGCCACACAGGGACCTTGTGTGGGGAAACAATATAGCCTCTCTCTCTCTTTGTTCCTCCATCGACAGCCACCCACCCCCATTCCACCTCCTGTGCATGAGCATAGAAGAATGTCCATATAGCAAGGATGGAGAGCGGAAGGAAAAAGAAGTAATGGCTGCGTGGCTAATAGAAAAACATAAAAACAGAGGGGGAGGAAGGTTGGCAGGGTTGGAAGTGAAAATGTTGCTGTTGGCATGTGTCTCTGTATTGTTCTCGTGGCTCACTTCAGTTGAGCCTTTAACTCTAAGGTCGCTAAACAGAAATAAAGCCCAAAATATTATGTGCACTTAGATAGTGCTGCCACTGTATAGGAATCTTGCCCAAATAGCCTTAAAACTGTGCTCTATTCAGATCAATTTAATATTTGATTGCATGTTGAAAAGGCCTTTTGAAACACAATCATTGAGTAATCAAAGAGTTAGCCATCAGCAGCACTGTCACTCCTGCAATGCTGCCTGTGTGTGAACTTGGGAGTTATTTTCTCAAGTTACAGCCCTTTTCCACCACGAGCAACAGGATGGGTGAGTCATGTGTTCAACGACTTGGGCACTTTGCTGTTGTGGGAACATTTCCATTTTCTTATTTTCATGAGACCAGGAAACAAACTAAAATGGCCTCCATGACTCAACACAACGGTGGAAGATGGTTGCACCAAACTCTACTTGAATAAGACTTAGTAAGTTGGAAAATATGACAAATGACTAACCCGGGAGTGAGATCCGATGTTAACACGTTTCATGTGTCAGAAGAAGACCCACCCTAGATCTAAACTTTAGAGTTTGACAATCAATGATTAAGCCAGGATGGATTGTGCAAAACATGTTATTGAACATCTGAAAAAGTCTCAAAGCGTGCAACAGCTGAATGTATACTATGGGTTGGACCAGGTGTCCTTTTTTAATTTGAAGCCACTGTTTATACACAACACAAAAAAGCACCCAACAACAAGGTCAACTGTAGCAGTCAGCATCAAAACATTAGCCGGGCTGCAGGTGAGAGACTGTCAACAGCAAATCATCAAAATGGTTAACTAACTTGTTGGGTGTGTCTGATCCAAACACTCTGTGTTTGAATAGGGTGTGGTAAATTTTGGTTTTTATTCTGGGTTTTTGCAATGAATGCCCAATGAATTTTCAGTAAATACAGTGATACATGTACCTTTATTAATGTTAAATTCTTAATCCCTGAAGGATATTAGTTGAGCAGTTTAAGACTGCGTGTGCATGCTTTGCTTCAAGCTTCCTCTTCATGTTAAAGCACAAGCAACATCAAGACATTAAGTCAAAATTTAAAGCAGGCAATATTGTCAACTGCATTGAAGCAAACCAGACCAGTAATTTTCCAAATCCAGAGGCTCTCCATGTAACAAGCACAACTGGTTTTCACAGGTCTATCTCTGCCCTCTACTGGGCTAAATTGAAACTACAATATCTGCTGAAACATGTCCAGCTGATTCTCAAGGGACTGCTTTGTTTAAGACTGCTCATTTAGCATTGGAAACCCATGCTTAATTAACCCATTCATGCCAGTGTTAGTGGAGCACCAAAAGTCTGACAGTATCACACGTGGCAGTTTAAAACTGCATTATTTTACCACTTGTTCACCACTAGGTGGAGGAAAAACTAGTACTGCTGTACTATAGCCCAGTGAAAAGATGCTCATCTCTATTTTGATGAGTCTTGTTCCATGTTTGAAAAAGGAACCCAAATTAATGTCACTTCTCTGGGTGGAATTGAAAGAATGTAATTAATTTCAGATATTTGTAGATAGACAAAAAAATAAGACCAGACATCAAATCCCATTGATGGCATTGTGGAAAATGCTTTATTTCGCAGGTCACAACAAAATCAGTTTTACTGACACAAAATTCAATCGTCTTGCAAAACTCATTTCCAAGGTCATTCTTGCAGTAAAGTAAGCACATGGTGGCTTAATGTCCTTAGGTTTGAAGTACTGGAAAGCTGAAGTTTAGAGTGCTTTCGTTCATTGTCCCAGCGTCTCTTACTTGAAGACCTTGCCCTGGTTGAATGCTTTACCCACGTGTTTGAAGTCTCCTTCCCAAGCAAAGTACTCCTTTACCATTGTTTTGCACTCCTCGCTGTTAGGATCCAACTTGCGCCAGTCATACGATTCATAGTCAATTTGCCAGTCTGGACAGAGCTGGGAGCAGAGAAGAGTAAAAACATTGTTATTGGAATACGGGTGAATTACCTTCAGATTTCACGAAGTGAATCGAGTTGCAGACTATGAACACTACAGCTTGTACGTTTACTACAAAATGCTAAATTTTAAATTAAATGTAGAAATTGATTTAGTCATCATTTCACAATTCCAAAAACAGATACTTGCGGCCAAAATAAATCTAAATAAATTTTAAAGTAAGATGATCTTTGATGTTATTTGTGCCCACAGCATGAACCAGCCTTTTCCTCACTAAAACAGAGACGACTGGGATGAATATGGTCTTGAGGTTCTCTTCCCCCGTCAGATTAAGACTTAGTGCCATGATTGGACACTGCCTTGCCCAAAGACAGGGGACCGTCCACCAACTCTGAATGAGATTAGCCAATTAAAGATTAAAGTTTGACCAATGCGGATATCCGAGTGAAAAGTTCAAATATTGATATATTGACAGATATATGTAATTTTCTTGGAAAGCTCCTACAAATGAGGTTGTAACAGGTTATCAATGAAGTTGTAAGATGTCCAACAGAGGCAGAATATTTTAGAACAATTAACTTGTCAGCAGTGCAGTGAAACAGTAACCTTTACTGTAGATTAAATCACCCAAAGCATATTTTTCTGCATTGTCTTCATTACACCAATTAATTGATAATATTGGCCAACCAATATCGGTCAGGCTCTATTAAAGATAAGTAACAAAACATGATCACCTTCTGAAAACTACAAAACTGCTTGATTAAAGTAATGCAATTTAGGGTTTTATACACACTTTCAACAGGCCAGATTTTAAATCCATTAAATTTAGATTGTTTACACATTATGAAGTGCTCTTAGTGTCGTATTTACCGATGTTTATAAACTTTCTAATGGTAAATATTTTCCCTCGAGCAGAGACAAAAACTCAGTCACTAGGTGCAGTTGATGGCCAAAACACTGCAGTCTTGTCCAGAAATTCAACTGTGTTACATCTTTCACAACGCTATATACAACCTTGTGTATGATATTATTTAGATATTATCCAGCAGGGTTGTATGCAAGAATGGATATATCCGAATCAGTTGGACCATTAACGAGACTTAATGACCATAAATGGGACCCCGCTATAAAGTTCATGAAAAATTTAAAAACGCAAGCAAGTCATTGTAAGACTACGAGAATAACTTCTCCCAAAGCACGAGTCATGAGAGAAACGAAGCCTGGACAAGGCACGCAGTGATTTTGGAAGTAATTATTACTACATGACACATACTGTATATAGAAGCCGCAACAAAATACTTGATTTCCTTTCCCATTTATAGTTAAACATTTTGACTCTGGAAGCAGATCAAATCATTTTATAGTCACATACACATGAATGACATTCCCTGACTTGCATCAGTTTGTCAACAAGCAGTAGATTAGTGTGGGGGATGTTATCAGGACAATTGTGTAAAATGCGTTAACCCTTTTGGATACTTACAGGGAAGGCCAGGTTCTGGCCTCTGAAGACCCAGATGCCAGAGATGCTGCTTTGATTGTCAGAACCAAACAAGAGCACACTGGCAAAGGCATTCTTTCTGAGTTTGTCCAAGCGCTGGTACATGCCTGTGAAAAATAATGGAGGGGTTGACATCATCAATGACTACATGGAGACACTACAAGACTCGGTAGTTCTTACCACACTGCGGTATGTTCAAGAATTAATTTGTTCGGATTAGTCAGTTGATAAGAAAACAATGTAACATTATGATTAAAGCTGGGCCCAATTTACGATTAAATCTGGTGGGTGTATGGGCGTAATAATACCACGACTGCACAGCCTGACTATTAGTGCAGGTTATAGCGCCACATGTTACCATAACAAGGCGGCAGTGGACACGTGCCTTCCATCATTATGTGCATGCAGATCAGCTGGATGCTCTACTTCAACACAATTAAATTTCAGATACAAGTGAATGCTAATGTTGAGCGCAGCGAAATTTATCGGCCTGGATTAGCCTCTTCATTATGCCCATAGTATGATTAATTGTGGTTCCAGGTTCAATCTAGTTTTTACCTACAGCATGAACCAGCCTTACACTAAAACAAAACTGGCTGGGTTGAATATGGTGTCAAGTTTTTATTCCCTTCTCTTCGTCCGATTAAGACATTCTGCCATGACTGGACACTGCCTTCAACAATGAGATGGGACCACCAGGGAGATTAAGTACAAGCCCAAGAACTAATGTCAATCAGCAGCTGAGGACTTAGACTAAACTAAACCTTGTTCACTTATCCCTAGTTATGCAATCTAAGAACATGGCCTCGGTTAATGGCCCGAAAGTGATTCTATTTTGACATTAAATATATTTTAAAGGTCCCCCAGTTATATAATGGCCACCAAAACAGCCTCTACTTGTAAACTAATTTTGTATTTTCTGCCCTAAGTGAAAATTGCAAAGTACAATCTCAGTAATGGACATCTCTGGTATAATGCCCATTTTGTGGGCTTAAATTGCACCCAACTGGAATGGCAATGGAAATGCAAGTCTAAAAAACTGTGCATAGCCAGAACCTGCAAGCACCTTTATCAGTTTTATAACACAACATGAAGCCATTCAAGCATATTAAAAAGTCTTTGTTACTGCGTTAAAAAAACAGTCACCCAAAATCTAAATATGTCTGCCTTCTCTCCAACATGATGGAACCAGATGACTCTTCAAAGTGCCAAAAACATGTTAAAGAAAACCAGAAATCACCACCCGGTTACTCCAGATAATCCACACAGATCTTCCTGAGAACTTTCATGGAGGAACTATTTTCTTTCTGTATCACAAGACAGGCGGAGTTGAGAGGCTAAGCTAACTTGGAAGCTTTTTTTTCTTTTTTCAAACGCTCCTTCAGAGGGTTTTTGTGTCGTTTTGTCATTAAGAAGTCCACTGAACGGGAGGCTCCTTGCTAGTTTAAAGTTAAGGGTGGGGGAAGAAAAAAAAAAAAATTTAGAAAGCTCAAGTTGTCCCTTTTTGGCAAATGTATAGAAACACGTTGTGGCAGAGGAAACTCAGACCAGAGAGAAAATGGAAAGTGGTGGCAATACAGTCTCATTAGCAATGGACCCAATAGGCAGTTCTTTTGGTGGAGTAAAGACAAGCAAAGCAAGACGAGCAAATTTAAGTACTTCACAGTCTAGCTTTTCTAAATTAAGGTGAAAATGAGAATAAAAAAAAATAAATAAAACCTGTATAAAACAGTGCAATTCTTAATTTAATCAGACATGGTGTTGCTATAGTGACATGAGGTGAGCCTCACCTGAGATAAGATTGCAACTCATGAAGGTATATGTAAGCTCCTGGGGGTATTTGTACTCGCAATACCAGATGGAGAATCCCTCACGGTCAAAGTGCTCCCAGAAGAAGGGAAGGGCTACCTTCAAGGTATCCTCATTGGAATACTTTCTTTTGAACTCGTCCATGACAAATGTGCTGTTAGAAAAAAATAAAAATAAAAGTTAAGATCAGGTTATATTTACATATATGTCTGTTCATGTTTCGGAGAGAATGTGTGTAAAATATGTCAGTGACAGTACCAGACACAAATCAGTGTTGTTAACAGAATTTTGAAGAGACTAGTGTGGATGGCACTTAAGAAAATCTGAACTTTAAATGGTAAAGGATTTGTGTCATGGCGTAGCTCTCCATTCCAATTGGCTGTTAAGAGTTTTCCCTTTTAGTGTTTAAGAAAAACTTTTGCATTTCAATTTCATTTTTGCTCATCAAAACAGTCCCAGAACTCAGCATTTGAAGCTGGTAAAAGACTAACTGATGGACCATCCACCGTAGTGGACAGATGTGCTGCAACGTTACAATGTTTTGTGGCAGAAATCCAACAAAAAAAGTTTCTCATAGCTTTTGCTGCAATTCAACCATGGCGTTTCTTTCCTTCCCACACTGAAGTTATAAACACTGGCATTTCTTTGATATCAAGAGATGGTGGGAGCTGTAATAAGTGTCCGCTGACCTCCAACCAAGAGTGCACTGAAAGTGAGCGCACGCAAAAAGGGCAGGGGGCTGATTGAGTAAGAGATGCTTTATTGAAGGAATGACAACATTTCTGTAGAATTTTCATGGCTATAGTGGGGCAAACTAAGTAATCAATGGGAAAAACTGATGCATGTGTGGTTTCACTATTTTTTCATTATACTTTATTTTAACCTAATGCCTATAGTTTAAGAATTTGCTGCCTGCCTACTCTTAGGACCACAGAACAATTACAAAAGTAAAACTGTACTTCAGGCAATATACACAATGTAATCCATTTTACAGAGTTTGGCCTCTGTACGGCATGATTCACCGTAGTTTTAAAACCTCCCGAGACCCTGCACGCATATGAGGATATTACATTTTTACCTTTCTGCACCATGATACTTCAACTTTTACATCTTTGATGCACTGGCCTCATTTATGGGCCCTGTCAGCACCATCTGGTGGCCGCTAACAGCATTACACCCATTTCATTAACACAAGATGGAGGGGATCTCAGCCAAAAACATCTACAGCCACTCCGAGTCACAGAGGAGAGAGCAAGGTAAAAATTCTATACAAATGTTATGAATGAAACTAGTCTACCCATGCGCAATAACTTCTTTAGCTTCACATGGCACACATTTTTATAAATAGTAGCAATCTACAACATACTTAAATATGAAATGTTTGAGGACATTCAGACCATATTAGTTTATTGATTGTGCCAAGTGATTAGATAAACTAAATACTATTTTAAAAAGTTTACATGTGTAAAATTGTTCTTGCTAGTGGTACATTTGTTCAACCTTAGAATTAACTAGCTAGATAACTACGTCATATATTAGCCATCCGTCTCTGGTATTGATTTTGATTTGAATTTGTATTTATAATTTTATCATTAGAGGGAAATTTTCATTGTCCAAAGGAGAACAATTGCTCATGGCAATTGTAGACAACTCCGAGGCTGAAGATTTGTCAGATGGGGCGGAGAATGACACTGCTCTGGATGGAGACTTTCCATGTGATTTTGACTTTATGTCTGTAGAACAACAACCAGATGATTCCAAAGATGATAATTCATCACCTGATTCACCAGAAGATGATTCCAATGAAGATTATTCACCGCCTGATGCAGAAGCTGATCATCTCGTCACTGAAAATAGTGACAGCGAGAATGAGAGTGAGCCAGATTGATTTTACTTTGTTTTAGAATTTGTTTTTACTCTGTAGCACTATAATTGGTTTCAAAATGTTGAGTGCATTACAACTAAAATGTATTATGTTTTTATTATTAGAACTGGACGAGGATGAGCTAGGATGTGGAGAGCCCATGGCAGGACCTAGAAATACTGGACGTGGAGGGCGCTGGAAATGTGCTCCATTTACTCCAAAATTGGTCCAGTTTCAGGGTGACAATGATGTAGCACACCGTTTTTTCCACTTTTATTTTGAAATAAAAAGCTGCTTGCACTTTTGTTTTATACCCTAATGTACAGTTTGAAATAAACAGGTTTACGCTTTTTTTTTTTTTTTTTTTAAACCAGTGGTGTCTTGTCGTAAAAGTAAAATAGACCCATTATCCTCATATGAGGACATTTTTTTGCAAAAACTACTTCCCGTACAATGAAAAAGTTTAGTTATTAGGTCCTACTAACCCCAAATAGCTAGGAGAAATAAAAAAATGCACACCAAACAAAAGCTTGGGTCTCAGGAGGTTAAATTCATTCTGGTTTGTTCCCATAGCATGAACCAGCCTTTTCCTCACTAGAACAGAGATGACTGGGATGAATATGGTCTTACGTTTCTCTTCCCCTGTCAGATTAAGACTTTGTGCCATGATTGGACACTGCCTTGCCCAAAGACAGGGGTCTTCACTAAACTGTATATGCACTAACAAGAGTCAATTTGTCTCCACTAAAGGAATAGCACACTCCTTTTAAGTGCAGAGAATGAACTCAGTGAAATAATCTAGGGAGATCAGTTGGATGGGTACTTCTGCCTCACAATGTTAGACTGAAACGTGAAAATAAACATTTTAGACAAGAAAAGCATTAAGATCTTTCTACCTCTTTGGCAGATCTGCAAAGGGGTCCTTAGCTTTGGGCTCAGCAGCCAAAACAGCCTCACAGTCATCCATCTCCTCCTCTTGTGGGGCAGACTTCTTCTCTTCCTTTTTCTTTTCTTTCTTCTCCTGAGGCTTTGCTGCTTCTTTTCCTCCCTTCTCTTTTTTTGCAGGGGTCTCTTTCTTGGGTTGCATTTCAGCAAACTTCTTGGCTGGAGGACAAGAACAAATCAATTCAACACATGCACTATTTAATGTTCTACAGCCTGGTTTTGGTATTCTTAAAGCAATATCACATTTCAGAATAATTCTAAATTTAACAAGTTTCACAAGGTATATATTGTATATAAAATACAGCCTTTCCAAAAACAGAAGCATAAACGTTTAGAAAATTTGGTGCAGATAATAGACATTTGCTCAAGTTAAACTGCTTTTTAACCTAATTTTGTTTTAGCCACTGAACTGTAGTACACTTCCAATTTCATCCTTCATAAACCTCATGTTCCTGCAGCCAGCCGCATGTTCAATATGGGCATCCTCATCTTTTTCCTTGTGACTCACCATCATATTGGGCCATTTTTTCACACAGCTTAACTTCTCCAAGGACGGCCTTGAACTGGGGCTGATTAACACAGGTGACGAACCAGCGAGTCACGTTGGGGTATGGCTGACGAAAAGATGGCTCAAGGACCTACAGGTGAAAGAAGAGCCTTCCGTAAATTTGCTAGACTCCGTCATGAGAGGTAAAGCATTGCTCTAAGACAAATGTGTGCAGTTTTGTGTAACTCATCTTTGTGCGTGTATATCAAACCTGTTTGTAGAGCCAGAGCATAGAGCAGGCCACAGTGATGTCAGCAAGGCTGACCCTCTCTCCCACCAGGAAGGTACGGGTGGTCAGGTGGTGGTTCAGCACAGCGAGGGCCCTCTTCACACCCTCCTTGGCCTGCTCTGTACCCTACACAGACCCAGAAAAAGGAGAGATTACTACAGAGAACAAATTATGCCATATATATTCAATTGGCAACCATCAGGTACAGAGTTCTGCACTCTGAAGTTAACTATAACCAGCATGAACTACAAACCTGTTTATTGAACTGTATGATTCCCAGAGTGGGGAATACCCATGTACTGGCCGAAGGAATGATCTCCGAGTCAGCGAAGCTCACCCACTGCAGGACCTGGGCTGCGGCTTGGGGAGTGGCACCACGCAGGGCATCATTGCTCACTGCAATTGAAAAGTGCAAAGTTTAGGAAATCTTGCATCATAAACCAACATTTTACAGTGTACTGAGAATAAGTGACATTCATATGTGATTATCAATGTATTTTCTTTAAAATCATGCACAAAAACCAGGGGTACACTACAGAGAACCTGACAACACTGCTACTAATACAATATTGCGTTTCGTAGTTGCACATCAGCTATAACCCGCAAGGACCGCGTGCCATTTAGGTGTGCAAGAAACCACATAGTGTAGAAGTTATCACATGGCCAAGTGAACCACCTAAATGAGAAACAGAACTAGGACTAATAGAACTACACCAGTGTGTTGCTAACAGAAGGATCACAGTAGGATCTCATTAGCACCAGCCTTCTTCCACTTTCATAAAAGTATTAAATATTAAATTAATCAATGCATTTTGTCCAACCATATGTTTGTATACGCCATCCACTAACATGTGCTGATATGCACTGCAGATAAAGATGAGCAGAAAAATAACCTGCCGATATTCCATGAAGTTGCATTAGTTTTTTCGCTTTTACCCTCCTAACCAATTATTGAGCACAATTCAGTGCACGGCATCTCTACAATTTTTTAGTCGCTTGAGATTTGCCTTTGTGAATGCAAACCAAATCAGCGTAAAAATGAAACTGTACCCAATTCGCATCTAGTCCGCACCAAGGAAGAAAATAATTAGGTGTGAACATTTCCCAAGACTTTGCCCAATGACAGGGAACACTTTATGACTCCTGATTTATACAACAAGTGTTCATTCAAACTGTTAAATCTTGCAGTGTTGAGTTTAATTCAGTGAAGACTTAACTATAAACGGACCTTTGGAATTAACAGCCATACCGTTATTTTATTAGGCTTAAATTAACTTAGTTAGACATGAGACTTACAGTAGTGAGCAATGGCATTACTCTCAAACAGACAGAAGCCGTCATCTCCCTGGTAGGCAGGCACCTAAAAATAGCAGAGCTTTGAATTAACCACATATAAAGTGAATGTTTTTCAGATACAGGCAACGTGCCTAATGAAATATGCTGGCATAATCAGTTCAAGTTCTGCCTTTTTTAAGGCTTTTATATTTTATGGGACATGCAGTAACCCACTCCACATATTCATTGGTTATAGTGAATCAAGTAGTACTCCTACTATTACTACTACTAAACCTAATATAAGGGCACAAACTCATTTTAACCAACCTTGCCCAGAGGGAAGTTGCTGAGGAAGGCAGGAGTTCGGTTTGTCTGCCCGAAGGTGAAGGCAGGGGGGCTGCTGGCGAGTTTGAGGCGAGCACCACTGTACTGGGCTGCGATCTGGGCCTTGAAGGCCCGCCAGTTCTCTTGGTAAGTGTACAGAGTCTAGAAAAGGGACACAATGCAACAGTTATCACACAGCATTTCACTTGTCTAATTTAAACATCCCAACTGCCACATTTATGCCAACACATACATGTCAAACTCATGGCCCGCAAGATAATATTGCCTGTGATTAAGCCTTCTCATTGGAAATGACTTGGGAAACTGCTGGGGTAAGAAAAATGATGCCGTCTTATTTTAGATTCACTCGTGATTTTCCAGATATCCATGATTTGTTCTTAATTCTATAAGATGTATTGGGAGCACCAATTTCACAACAATTCATAAATTTAAGGCTTTTGCTGGTTCTTGATGGGAACCCAGTTTTGAATTAGGCCTCCTCCATGACTGAGTATGACGACCCTGTGCCATAAGATGTGCGACTTTAAGAGTCACTGCTCAAGGCAATATCTCACTTCAGTAAAACCGACCATGCAGCGAGCCCTACTGGCTACAATGCAACTTTATGTCTTTAAAAACCACAATACCTAGAAAAAAATCTTAATGGACAAGCCCACATTGTTGTTAGAAGCGCAGTCACTTTAAAATCTGTCTTGCAGTGCTCAACACGAATGATGCCACCCAAGTCATAATCCTCCATTATTCGCAATGAAGTGGGTAGCAGTGGAAGCACGATGAAATTGTAGTGACAGGACACAAATCTGTCGCTCAATTAAACCCCAAAAGTACCTCGATAAACAACTATATGCAAGAACTTAATAGAATTCGCGTGGCTGTTACTTGCTTTAAATGCTAACGAGTGCTAGCAAATACTACCGGAAATAACCCCGTTTGTTTTCAGTGTTACTTTTGTCAAGACCAACGCGCGTTAGATCTGCTACCGTGCAAACCGTACACATGTGGCAAATGTTAAGATAAAACATCTTCAACGGCAATACAAAGTTTTCTCAGTGTGAAATTGAAACGTGGCACAAGCGTGGCCCGGGAGAGGGGCGTCATTCAGCGTTAATGCTACGTCAGGAAAGCAAGAACTGACCTCAATTCAGACAATGAATGAAATCCTTCGTAAATAAAAGCCGAAACAGCTGCCAAACCCCCAGACAGCATCGTATACGGAGAAAGACACATTATAAAACTGCAGATGGGCCTGATTTTCGACGGATGGTCACAGGAAGAATTGAAAGAGTCACGAGAGGCCACCTCTCCATCTTACTCACCCCTGCCGCCATCTTCAGGACGAGAGAAAGGAAGAACGAGCGCGCGCTGACGTATTTACAGCCAGACGACGTGCGCGTCCGTTCAGCTTGCGCGTTCATGTTTCACCACAGGGTTTTGTTGGGACAGGGTGATATTTTCTCCGAGTTCAAAACTTTAAAAATCTGATTTCATGTCAGAGCTGCGTGTCAATCCATTTTACACATTAAGAAAAGCCGATGCAATGACAAAATATTAAAGTCATGTAGCATTTAAAGTATAGAAACATGACACAAAATTATAACAAATAAAAACTTTATTACAGTTCACATACAAAAGAAACAAAAACCAAGTCCACAGTTGACATTATAGATTATGAATTCCAGATAAACTGACAAAATACTATTTCTGCAATGTATGCCATCTTGGAGTTAATTAAGTGAACTTTTTTTTTTTTTCTTTAAATCTGACTCCAGCTTAAATATTAAAAAACAAAAGAACTGCAAACAGTCTGTAAAGAATGCTAAAATGATGTAGGTATGAGGGTTAGCCACCTGTTACCATAACTTATCAATGTAAATATTTTAGTTTTAACAAAGGTATAACTAAGCTATGACATAAAATATCCCATTCGAAATGTGCTCCTTCTGGGGCAATTCAGCTCACAAGACCTATAAGTAATATAAAGAAGGTTTAGTAATCAATCAATAAACATC
>KV751335.1:5470223-5493709 GCA_001698575.1 Mola mola
TAGAAAGAAAACCACGTTGCTCCTCTTGAATCCAAGGTTCAACTAACAGTTGGACTCTCCTCTCCAGCACCCTGGAGTAGACCTTCCCAGGGAGGCTGAGGAGTGTGATCCCCCGGTAGTTGGAACACACCCTCTGGTCCCCCTTCTTGAAAAAGGGAACCACCACACCTGTCTGTGACTCCAAAGGCACAGTCCCCGATGTCCACGCAATGTTGCAGAGTCATGTCAACCAGGACAGCCCTACAACCTCCAGAGCCTTGAGGAGCTTGGGACGAATCTCATTCACCCTCGGGGTGCTGCCACTACGGAGTTGTTTGACAACCCCAGCGACCTCGACCCCAGTGATGAGAGAGCCCAGCCCAAAGTCCTCCGGCTCTGCCTCCTCCTCGGAATGTTTGTGGGATTGAGGAGATCATCGAAGTATTCCTTCCAACACCGAACTATAGACTCAGTTGAGGTCAGCAACTCCCCTCCTGAGCCGCCGAACAGTTTGCCAGACTGGAAGTCTTGTTCCATGGCCTCACCAAACTCCTCCCACACCCGGGTTTTTGCCTCAGTGACCACCCGAACCGCAGATCGCTCTGCTTGCCGGTAGTTGTCTGCTGCCCCGGGAGTCCCACAAGCCAGCCATGCCTTGTTATTATTACCATACTTTTTTTTGTGAAGTCACAGCAAAATTTGAAAATTTGTTGTTTGCTAATGTGTGTGGGGACCCTGGGTTAGCTGTTACTTCCTCTCTGCTACCAATCTGTCACATTCAGTCTGATGAAAAGGCTTCGAGTTCCCCTTCAAAACACAGGGAGGCAGAAAAGTCATTGAAAGACATCCGGGGGGGTTTTGAGGTCTTCAGCTTCTTAAGTTTTATGGACCTTATTGGACCCGTAGAAGTATACAACTGTTTGTCACTGGTAGAAGAAATGAACTGGTGAGCCATCACCAAGATGGCCTGGTGGTCCCCTCTGAAAGTCCACCTTCTTCCCTCCTGGGTGGAAGCTAAAGTTCTTCTTATGCCCTGTGCACAGCAGAATACAATCCAAATTATAGAATCAATCTAGAATTTGTAGATTATACAAGTGACAAAAATAAAACCGCTATAAGGAAATTACTCACAGAATATTTACTTAAAACTACATTAATCAAACAGTATAAATAAATGCTATATGAATGCTATTAAAACAGTAGTGGGAATATTGGACCTGGTGTTGCACAGAAATATTTAAGAAAATTGAGCAGTTGAAATCTGATGTAGTTAACACAATAAACAATCTAGACAATATAATAAATAGTAGAGTTGAATTGTAAATTTTATAATTATTGTTAGTAAAAAGTATATATTGTAGTAGCAATAATCTAAAATGTGACCATTAATGTGGCAGCAGAATATTTATTTTATCATCAATCAACAGGACAGAATAACATTAGCTTAGCTAAAAACCTCACATTAATGTTAGAGCCTGCCAATGGTAAGACAACCTACGTTCACCAGTCAACACACCGTAACGTTTGTTCACGTGTGTCTGAAAAACTTTATTTACTGAAACTTACTGAATGAGTTCAACTCACTTTTGTAAAGTTCAACGACAAAGCTATAAAAATATGCTCACGAATGGAGGTGAAAACCAAGCTGCTGTTCACACAGTCCGCAATTTATGCTAACCATACAAGGCGACAACTGAGTGGTTGAATTTGGCTACCAAAATTAATCAATCATTTTCATAGATAACTAATGATTATTAGGATAGTAATCTAATTTACATTAGATAACCTCGGGGCACCATTCTTAAAGAAGGGAAAAGAAAGACAATTTAAGTAATCAGTCTCATAAAATCTATTAAACTGTGAATTTGGACTTATGCTTAATAATCAACCAAATAATTACAACCGGCATTTCCTCATCAACAGCTAGCTGGAGTTCTTGACACTATAGAGATTGGCAAAATTCACTGTTGTGCAACATTAAACACACAGCATATTTATCCATTCAAGTATTTATTCAAGAATGATCCAGAAAGAAACACACAATGCTTCATCAGGATATAAACCATTTTATACATTTATATACAAGGATGTGCATGTGTGTGTGCGCATAAAAGAAGGAATCAAAATGGCGGCTGAGGCCGATGGATGTTAAACAAGGGCAAAATGTCTGAAAGCTGTTTGAGTGTCAGACCACATGTAACAAAGGATTGTTACTGGGGGTTTTGCTGGTTGAGACCCTGCATGTTGTGTATGAGTGAGGACGTGGTGCCATGTTAGAATGAAGATGGTTAGTTGCATGCAAGACCCTGAGTCTGTGTCAGCTAACTAAACTTTATTTGTGATTGTGGCTAATCCACTTACTAATAAACTGACTACAGTCACAACAATACAGTTAAACAATGCACAACTAAATACTTTCAACAGTTTCAAATCATTTACACATTTAGCTGTGCAGTGCTGAGTTGATGTGCTACGGTCAACTTTACCAGTCCTTAAAAGAGGAGAGATGTTCTCCTGGTGAAGTAATCTCTGTTTGGTGGAGAGTCCAAGTTGAGGCTCTTGCGAGGAATTCTCATAGAGAATGCTGTTCTTGTTGTTCAGTCCTGGTGCTGGAGGAAACCGGTCACTCCTTTTCTCCTTGCAGAGTTGGCAGTTGTGCTGAATTCTCCAGTAACTCCCTTTGGTTAGCCTGCAGGCCTGGTTGCTGCAGCTGGCCAAATTTGAGCCTGTTGAGTCCTCAGCAGGAGCTCTGCGTCTCCAGCTCCGACGAGTCTTCCAGGGTGGACAGAAGCACAGTGTATTTTGGCAACAGCCACTTCTAATGCTGTACAGTTTTATTTAATTTCTGTTATGAATGCTATTTTTAATATGTGTATAATGTCTTCCAGGCAGATTATCTAAGGCAGATCGTGAACTGATTGTTGTGGCTACCAGTGCCCACAACAAGTGTCTTTACTGTGTGGTATCCCATAGTGCACTGCACCGTATCTACTCCAAGAAACCCACTCTTGCTGATCAGGTATTATCTTTAATTGATTTTGACTACATTTCGTCATTGTTATTTATATTAATAAAAAAATGTACTTCTCATTTCAATTTGAAATCTCATGTGATATATGAAAAATGTTAAAATACAGTATATATTGAGAATGGTGTTGCTGCTGGCTCATTACTGACCGGCAACAGATTCTGGATCAAATGATCACCATAGCTGTGTATATTCTAATTCAGAAACAATGCATGTCTACCAAGCTCCGTAAAATACATTTAGCAAGGAAAACATTTCACAAAGCATGTTTTAATGGTCCTGTTTTTGTAAGATGCCTTAACTGCACTTTATTTTTCAAAAATCCACATTTTTACATGCTTATTTTTCCTTTATATATTGAGTTTGCAGAAGTTTTTTTTTTTATACTTGCTTTCTTTTTGAATTGTTGTGAAACAGTGAAAAGATTTACAAATCACCCAAATTCCCCTCTTTTCTCCCCCTCTTTCTTCACCAAGGTCACAGTTAACTATAAGAACGTGGAACTGTCACCTCGAGAACATGCCATGCTGGACTTTGCGATGGCCGTGTGTCGCAGCGACACCATCACAGAGCAGCATTTCCAGGCTTTGGAGGATCAGGGCTTTGACCGTGAGGATGCCTGGGATATTGCTGCCATTGCTGCTTTCTTTGCCATGTCCAACCGGCTCGCACACCTCACTGACATGAGACCAAACTTAGAATTTTATAACATGGGCCGTGTGCCACGGGACAAGAGCAAGGATGGAGGGCAAACGAAAATGTAGCAGTGTTTTCAGTAGGGATGTGGCGATTCACTCTGCTCTTGGTTCAGTTTGAGTCAGTTATTTCTCAGATAGAAAGGACAAAACATTATAATTTCTCTTATCTTTATTAAATGAATGTAGAGACTCAGGAGGTTAGCAACTTTACAATCTGCAAAACGTTGCAAATTTCCTTTATTCCTAATAAAGAAAATAAAACATTCTTAAAGACACTTTCAGGCAAAAATGGAGACATTCACTATAGCCCCTGTTTTCTCAGGCAAAACTACAATTCAAATATGCTTACTGGCTTCCTGGCAACTACGCACCTTAAAGGGAGGCTGGTGAGTATATAGTGTCAATGCCCCGTGCTATTCAAAATGTGTATTAATTCATTTCAGTGTCTCAATTGAATTTATGAGTGACATTAATCTTTTTTTTTTTAACTTACAATGACTTGTCATATCACCAGTTATCAGTTATCAAAGGCCACGTGTGATACTGTAGATTAAAATGTGTCGTTTTTGTTTTGGGTTTTTTTTCCTTTTACTGTGAACAATCAGATTAATATCAGATCTGCAGGTGAGCAATCCAAGTTTAGCAATGAGATCATAATTTACATACCAGAGATGACATGCATTTTGAGCTGTTCTTTCTAAGTAAAACTCCAGTTTCCCTTTTGGTTTGTGCATATGTACAGTATGTGTTTGTAGAATAAGCTATCAGCAAGTGTTCTTCAGAGCTTCATCAAGTGTGCAGAGGCAGTGGTACAGCCAACTGGTTAAATTATTATTATAATTTTTGTAAACTAGAAAGAGTTATTTTTGCTAACTAACGTTGCCCCTGATGCACTGGCACAAATTGTTTTTTAGGGAAAAGAAGGGTAAGGTGGTCCTCAGAAATGTTTTGACAATCACTTATGGGTATTGAGTTACAAATTGGGAACACTTATTGTCGATGAAGAAAAAATATTAAAGAGATAAACTGTGAGATGTTCAGCTTTCTTTGCATTGGTTGTAAATCCAAGAATGCAGAGTGTGACTTCATCATTTGCTTATGAATCTTCATTTTAAGAATCTAGGTGTTTTGGTCATTGATCGTTACGCATAGTCGTGGAGAAAAAATAATATTTTGTGTCTTTTAACTTCCATAGCATTTGTTCATTCATTCATTAGTTGCAATTGCTTTTATGTGTTGCTTAGTTTACTGTTTCTTTCCCTGCTACCAAGAGTGCAAATACTGTAATGTACTGACGTTGTTTGTGACAATTGCAGCATTACAGCTTGTGTTCTGAAGTTTTACTAACAAAAACGGCTTAACTAAGTTTTACAATCTTTTAAATAAACCAGGATTGTTCTTCATAATATGTATAGTTTGGCAATTCTTTGTCTGGCTCCACAATATAAAAACAACCAATAAAAATATACAGCTTGATGAGAGTTTGACAAAGGGGCTGAACCGGTCCTGTAACTAACTTCTGCCAACACTGCACACACATACTTTACCTACTCCTACCTAACTGAGAGTCCAAAGAGTAAAGCCTGAAAAACGAGTAGTGTAAAGGCAGAAGGAGGCAGAATCCTTACCAATGTACCTGCATAGATTGAGACGTTTTGCAGGTAGATTACTGGTATGTAAAGTGCATTTAATATCCAGGTCCAGGTCAATCAAGCTGTCTCTGAGGGCTGTATTCACACACAGTGTGGGTTAAGTTATCGCTTCAGAGGGACCATTTAAAAAAAAAAAAAAAAAAAAAAAGACTTAAAGCACAGTTCAATTTGTGAAATGTGACATTTCTGACCAAAAACATTCCAAGAGGGTAACAAAGAAGTCCAGCCTGAGCGTGGAGATCATCAACCAGAGGTGTAATTTCTTCCCATTTCAGTGGATTATCCTGGTTAACTTTGAGAAAGTAAAGTGAAACCAGTCATCGTGTAATATTTTCATTTTGCTGCAGTGAGTAAAATCAATGAGCATGGCTTCTAATGAATCACATTAGAGATGTATCTATCAAAGCACGTTTGTGTTTATTTGTCTTGTAATCTTTTTACTTGTTTAACAGACACAATGGTATGACCAGAAACCAAACTATCATGTGGAGAATCCTTAAACGTGTAGACATTGTTTGTTTTTTTTCTTATAACTAGTTCACACACCATGGCATCATTCATGAAACAGCATGGCACACTGGAATGTTGTCTGGTCCCGTACGGCCTCTACGGTGAACATTTTCTGGGGGTGCCACTGGCTAGCAGGAGAGTGGTGGGAAAGCAACGCTTATGAAAGAAAAAAAAGAACACATTTTTGTGAAGTATACTGTGTACCACTAGATAGCACTAGAAACATATATTGGGATGGCTCAGTTACGCCACTACAGTCTATTTTAGATTAATGCAATCTTATGCCCCACAAAACCTCCCAATATGAGGAGACATAAGCTAATGCAACTTTAACAGGTGGTTTCTTATTACACCAACATAATTAAGATCATACATGAGAGTCTTAACTGTATTTTTTTTTCCTCTGAATATTTGATGAGTCATTTTTCCAGTTTAAAAAATTCCCAGAGTAATTTTTTTTGGCAACCTCCTTTTTTCTTTGGATGTCCAAAGAAAAAAAAAGTGGTCCAAAATGAAGTCAAACACAATTTCTTATGTGTGCAAGTATGTTGAAGTGATGATGAATTACAAACCCTGGGTTGTGATGACACCACCTATGTAAATTGACTTTTCAGTGTGCATGAGACACTTCCAAACACACGCTGGAGTATGAAATTTTAAATCATTATCTGGGAGTCTAAAGAATCCCAAATAATGAACATGATGGCTGACAATTTGAAAGCCGTCCAAAGTCTAAAAGTCAAACTGGATGTTTTTTCTATGGGTTTGGACTTCCTCATCTGACACTCCCACATTAAATTCCTCTGACAGAGTCTGAGACACATTGTCAAATCGTCTGAAAGCAAATCAAATGAGGTCATTTCTTGCCAGCTCCTTTCCTGTTCTGTCCTGTCCTTATTGTCCTGATTAGGTGTTAAATGACTGAGACATGTAGTATAAAAACTCTTCATAAAACACCAATCCTCCTGACCTTTGTGCCTCCTGTTAGCATTGAGTGGACACAACAGGCTCTAGACAAAGCTATTTTTTTTTTTTCTGTGGCTGCTCCGATCAGGCCAGGAATAGAACAGAATAAAACTAAACTAAACTAAAGTATTTTCAAATACAACACGTCAACTTTGTGATTGGTCACAAGAAAACAGGATTAATAGCTTTCAGGGGGAGGCTTTCAATCGTTTCTTATCAGTGTGCATCAGTACATCGATGGACAAATCAAAAGGATATCACTCCTGTTTCACACTGGAGGGGGAGTTTGGGAGATTTGACGCAGTGTCTTTATGCCCCTAAGACGGATAGATGTCTTGATGATGCACGCATGTCAGCTGAGAAGTGAAAGAGGGAAAAAAAATGTGTGGCGTCGGTGTTTGTTCAAGAAATTAACCCAGTTTATTAGGGGATTTTGATTCCACTGTTACCCAATTTCTTAGAAATTTTTTAATGAACAGAATACTGTAACATAAGAATCACTTCACTAATTAGAGCTTTCACTTACATTATCAAGACTGAATGTGCAGTGTTTAAATTATCCAAGAGTCCGTGTTAGCGAGCCATATGACTGAACAGAAATAACGACCCAGAGACAATATGCAAAAGGACAAACTTTAAATCACAAACGTCATGTTAACATGCATGAGAACTCTTTAAAGTTCTAAGAAAATGGAACTTATGTACAAACATTGATTCGTGATGAACGGGCAGCTCCAAGTTGTGTGTGACACAACCGAAGCCTCTCACTCAAACAGATCATTAATCGTTAAAAAACAGAAATTAATGGGATGTACTGGCGTTTACAAAGAAATTATACAAGGGATTTTATTTTAGGATGACTTTTTTTTACTTTAACTGAGATGCTCAATTTACACACAAGGGACGTTCTCCCACTTTATGGCTTGCTGAGGAGAATGCAGACAGACATAAGGGCCAAATTAAAACGAAGCAAGAACATATGGGACATTAGCAAATGGGCGGACGCAAGGATGAGGCCATTAACATCTCTGTTGCTTGAGCATGCATGTGTGCAGGCCTGCATATGCACATTCTGTTAATGTGTGTACACAGTCATTTATGTGTGCCAGCAAAGCATATGTGTGTGTTTGTGTGTGTGTGTGTTGAATATCGTCTGTGAGCATTTGCAGCTGAGGCCATTTTAATTCATTCGGTTTGATAGAAATTCACATGTAACAGAGGGCTGACTTGTTCTGGGAGTCTAATCCCTACAGACTCAACATCATAACTGGAACATGCAGTCAGGCACACAGCAGTGACACAGAGAGGCAACTAAGGCAACAAAACTTTAAAAAATGGACCAGACTTTGTGGGTGTGCCCGTAAGGTGAAACCTGCCAACCCATAATTTGGCCACTTCCAGGATAAATCAGCATTATTATTGTTAAAATCTGTTTTATGGTGAGATGGTTGCTTTAAAATTTGACAAACATTTAAAAACTGTAGTAAAATGTTGCTTTCTCCGGCTACAAAACATGTCTAAACTCAAAAAGGTCACCTCATTTGATCCCTTTTCACTCTTATAGTGGCATCCTTGCATTGGCCAGGGGTTCCCCGCTGTCACATCAAAATCTGCTGCTGCGGAGGCATTTACTGACGGAAGAAGAGCTCTGTTTGCTTTTAAACTTTTGGGACTAAAAACTGAATTTATCTCCACTCTCTCTTATCGGTCTTATCAGTCGTGTTACTCATGCAAGTAACAGAAACAAATGATGGCTATAAACTCATGCAAGGCAAGAACCTGCTTTGCATTCTGCCTGAACACAACATAAGAGTTGTCACTCGTGCAGCCATCTTGTAGTGTGTGCATGTCTGAGATTAGAGAAGAAGAACAGCTGTTGAATAACTTGACATTCGATACTATAATCGGTCAGGATTATATAACTCACAAGGGCTGAGCCTGGCAGATGTACAACTAATGGTCTGCACCTGCTGGATGTCAAGGCCTGACCTGTCTTGTGATACTTACCATCCTGACAGCACCGAATGAAACGCTGAAACACTTCATCACTTCAGGCTCTTTCATGAA
Organism: Mola mola; assembly: GCA_001698575.1. Taxonomy (NCBI): domain Eukaryota; kingdom Metazoa; phylum Chordata; class Actinopteri; order Tetraodontiformes; family Molidae; genus Mola; species Mola mola. The sequence continues at coordinate 5,479,124 of KV751335.1, forward strand.
ACCTCAATCGGCTGGCGTGAGAAGTGCTTCAGATTAGACTGTTCCAGACTGATAATCCAAATGCACATCACTCAGATTACTTCAGCCCCGTGGATTATGAGTCATTCATCATCTCATATTTGCTGCTGAAAGACAGAGAGTCGTGCTTTATACTGGTTTGTGTCAGTTGATTAAAGAACGTTTTACTCCATGATGAAAGAGCAGGTGGGTTCTTACCAATAGAGCCACCAAAAGCCGACATTCAGCCTCTGACCTCGAGAACACTGGGTGAATAGCTTCAGTGTTAGAAGATTGTTTTTAAATCATGTTGGTGTGATTGGTTTTCGCAATTTCCAGCTTAAAGTTCATATGCTTCATTCTTTTTTTTCCCTCTGTCCGCTCTTATTTCTGAATCTAAGTTGTAACGCTCTTAAAAAAAACTAATTCAGAGGTTCACTTTCTCTGCGCTTGTCTTTGATCATCACTTGACATGCTCGACTGTATGTATTTGCAAACGCTGTGCTCATTTGTGTGCACCATGAATATGAAAATGATTTGACTCATTTAACTGCCAGCATATCTCTTCGGGGGAATTAACACATTTTATATGTAAAATTCATCTTTTTGTTCTGTTTGTTTTGCTCTGTCAGTAACAAACCACGAGGGATGTGACGAGACGCTGCTGTCCAGCTATCACCACCACTACTCTCATTTGGCGATGCGTCACATTAGCATTCAGGCCATCCCTTCTCCCCTCCGTGGAAATGAGTCACAGCTTATTACAGTAATGAAAGTGTCATGAAAGACTTGATTGAATAATGCCTTAATGGATTAGTGAAGCAAAATAGTACAACAAATAGAAGCCCATGAATAGAACCACAAGAAGACGAACAACAAGAAAAACAAGAGCGCAGTAAGACCGACAAAGAACAGATAAAACAACATTTATTTTTTCCCAACCCCAGTGTTTATACTGCTAATGTTAGCGATCTAGTCTTAGCCTAGCTTGTTTGTATTTGCTGACTAGCATAAAATTCACATAGTTCAATCCCAGACAGTGATACAGTGTCCGAGAGAGCTCCACACACTGCTCGTGAAAACATACCAAACAAAACACACTAAACAAACTCCTAAAACCAAACAGAAACAATGCAATTTAAATCCAAAATCGCATTGCCAACACCACAATAAAGTATAGCGAGGACAACAATGGATATGTATGATACCAACTTTGGTACTTTTATTCTGGTTTTCTTTTTGCTTTTAACTTGGTTACCGAGGTTATGTACTGTATATATTTACTTGTATGAGTGATTTTTATCCATTTTAATATGGATTGCTCTCTCTTATTTCCCTTTCTTGCCTAATCTATGCTTAGTAGGGTCCCTGGGCACTTTTATAAGAAAACAAATGTCTTTGTTGTGGCTCTTTGGATTCCCTGTGAAGCGTTCATCGGCTTCACACTGAGCTCAGCAGTACAACCGTTTGTTTTGCCACAGGGGATTTGTTGTGTATACCAGGCAGTATACATGAGGTTGGGTTATACGCATCTGTTCCAACAGTGAGGGTGTGAGGAAGATCAAAACGTCTTTCAACAGAAAGAAGCTATTTGCATTTGTTCGCGGCAGCACAGATAAAATATTTTCCTTCAGGATTTTCTATATTTTACTGTGTACCTTGACAAGTCTTCCAGGGCCTTAACCTAAATACTGAAATGCCTTTCACAAGCTTACAAAAATGTTCATAATACGGTCGAATATTTTCATCGTCATGTGAGGTTTGTTTCACATTTAAATGTGAATAAAGTCACAATGTCGTGTGCAGTGAGTCTCAACCTCCCTGATGAAATTCTCACATATGTCTCAGAAGAATACGGGAGACATCTCTAACTAATCTGTCTTCTCTGTGGCGAGCGACTGCTGGGTATTAACGCGCGCTCCTGAATAATTACAATGACAATCACCACTTTGTTTAGGTTTGCTGCAGTCATATAAAATCAATATCATAGATATAATTCAGCTTTTTGCCACGGCAGGTTGTTGTTTCATAACATCAGCTCTCCGCAAAGATCAAATTCATCATTCATATGATCTCCATAAACAAAGAAAACATCAACATGTTTCACTCAAGATGCTGCCTCCCTTCTCATCACTTGTTTACTTTCACAGTTCTTTCTCCTCTATCATCCCTGATGCTGATTTGTAGTGTCTCAGTGTTTACGTTGGTATTCAGCAGAGAATTTCACGCACGGTTGACATGTTCAACCCTGCAACTGTACCAACAAAAGAAGCTATTGTTTGTGCTTGAGATAAAACTAGAATTACCACAACATGCTCTAATTTTAAAATTTTCACCACAATGGGCCTCTAAGACTCTTTATATATATGTTTTTTTTGGTGATTTTTCTAACAACACTGGTTTCCAACGAGCCTCTCCATCCCTCCACATTTTTCCACAGATCTATCAAGATTCTGTTATACAGAGAAAAAAAAAATGCTTTTACTTTTTAAATAGTTTTTATTGACAGCGAGCAAAAAAACCCACAAAAATTCACATTTGATTAACAGATAGAGACCAATGACCATCAAAGAGTTGGCTGGGAAGTGGAACTAAACATGTTCAACATTTTGCGTGTGTCAGTTACTCGGCTCCTACAAAACACATATTTTAACTGAAACCGAGACTCCTGTATAGATCTACAGTAGATTCTCCATATGGGGCAATACAGGGTTGTGAAGTTTTAATTTTGTTGTCCTGCCTCAAGCCACCATAGTCCATAGAGGTTCAAAAGTCACATCTTCCTTTATCTTCAGGGATCATGTACAGTGAAGTCAAAGAAGTGCAAATTCCAGCTAAGTTTTAAAATAAGTAAATGCGTATTTGCACAATCAGCAGACAACTTTTCATAATTACTTCCCTGCCGTAAAATCACTGACTGACATATCCTTATGCTACAGATTCTGTTGGTTGAAATTCAAAATTCAAAAATTCAAAATTCAAAAATCCCTAAATAAGCATTCCTAATGCCTCTAGACTTGTGATCAATGCTCTGCTGAAATGAAAGTAAAAAACTATCAAATTCACAGTTAAACATCTCAAATTATAGTCTAACCCAGTGTCATTATGTTTAGAGTACATCATTACAAAACAAGTCTGTGAAGTCCTGCAACAGTTCAGAAGGTGAAGAGTTGGTTTATGAGCTCAGGCTAAGGTGATGTTTGTACATAAAATACAATGTCAGTTGGGATGATTGAAATAAGAAACAGAAGCAGTGACATGGACTGTACATGTCACTGTGCAGTAAATGAAGCTGGTTGTTCAATGAAGTGTGCAGACTAACAATCATATTTACACTGTTGTCAGGGTAAAGACAATCAGCAGCCACATTATCTTCCCCTTATTGACGTCTTAATTTCATGTTACAAAAAAAAGGGCTGCGTCACGGATTCCTGTCCTTCTGCTCTAGTCTCCGCAGTCAGCCTACTTTCCACTGATTGATGGAAACAAATTGGCTCTGACAAATGAATGCAAAAATTAATTTTATTAATTAATTATTAATTTTACTAATTTTGGATCCACTTATGCAGTTTAATGGCACACAATTAATTTGCCATTAGTCAATTATTATTTTGATTCCCTGTTTCATGCTGTGTGCACCACTGCCTTCCAAACTGTAGGTTGGGGACCGTTGCAGCGCTCTACCTCTGATCTCTGCGCTGCCGCTGTAAGCAGCTAAGTGAAGTCCTTTGAAACAGCCTCTATGAAGTTGGGTGCAGACATGAGGATGGTGAAGGTGCAAATGATGGAGAAGAGAGAGAAGGCCACAAGACACAGCCGGTCCACCACTGCTGCTGCAAACTTCCACTCACTGCAGATGGCCTCAGCCTCATCCTGGTCCCGGAACCGCTGGGCTATGTACGACACCTCCTCCAAGATGCACTGGATCTCTGGTGGAGGGATGCTGACACCCATCCCCCTTCCAACACCCATGCCCACATTGCCAACTCCTCCAGGGGGCTCCGTCTCATCGCTGGGGGAGCCGTGGGCCCGTCCCCCTAGTGCAACCCCGGAGTCGCTGGAAGGTGGGCAGTATGAGCTGTCTATTGGGTGGTAGTTGCTGAAGTAAAGGCTCATAGAGCCGTTGGAGGTGCCTGTTGCACAAGGCGTGCACGAGGTCTGAGAGAGGGGCACGCTGAGGCTCGGCACAGTGCCCATCTCGATGGAGCTGGTGCTGGAATGGTGCTGGTGCTGGTGACGGTTCTTGTAACCTTGCTGCTTGCGCTCATCGCCGGGTTGTTTCATGCGAAGAAACCAAGAGCACCAGTTCAACAAAACCACCCGAACCTGAAAGGAGAAAGGACGACATTCAGGGAAACATAGGCATCTCTGCTAAATGATAATAATACTGATAACTTGCCAAACTCGGTCACTTACCCACTTGGGCATCTTGCCTCCATGAGGGTCATGATGATGAAACTGCAGGACGATAACTGTCACCACCACGGACATTCCCACGATCATCATGGTGCTGGCAAAGTACTGAGCTGTTGAATGGAAAACAATGACTTTATCTTTTGAATTTTCATTAGTTGTTGTAATGTATTATTCCTCTACAACCCCACTTGTGACCATAAGTTAAAAAAACCAAAAAACAAAACAAAAAAAAAACATGCACAAGCAGGTAAAACAAGCTTGAATTAATTCCAGATAATAGGTTGCTTACACACCCCAACATGAAAGGAAAGCAAATCTGAACAATTTGTGCAGTAGTTTATTTTGCCCAGGGGAGCAGATGCATATTTGCACTGTAACAGGGGAAATAAAATCTTCATACGAATTTTGAAAAAAAAGAGCTACACAAACTAAAGAAAAAAGTAGAAAGAGAGAGTAGTGTGGGCATGCTTACACCCATGCGAGGGAACAGTAAGAGAGGATGGGGGCACTAACTCAACACCGTTCTTTCTCTAAAACACACAAACACCTGCTCTCCTTTCTCTCATCTGCTGGCAACTGTGACCAAAGCGAGCTAATGGCAAAACATGACTACAGCCAGACTTAAAGTAACATTAGTGGTGATGAAGAGAAGGATAAGGGAAGAAATAAGGATGCAGAAAATGGTTCAAGTTTGTGTTTATGGGTGTTCTGATGGTTTTACCATTAATCCCAGCTCACATTGAAATTGTTTGTTGGAGTCAGAAGAACACTGCCCAGAGATGTGATGAATATTAAGTCATTACATAATCGTTGAACTGTCTGTCACCAACCATACTGATCATGGCAGAACTAATTAAGAAAAATAATCATTCAAATCAACTGAGCTAAATGGACTTGAAACAGTGAGGCCTAACTAAATCAACTCAAACGAATGGAACATGCTGTGCTCATCTGGGACCGATGATAAATGACACGGCCTGACTGCTGCAGCAATTGCTTTAAATATTTACAGTCAAGTTCAAGCAGATACGATGACACATAACCTTATTAGGCCACTGTGACAGAAAGTGATATGTGTCATTTTAACGAGGCTACTAACGCTGACCTTGCGTCGAGGTCAATGCTCAGACAGAGATTAATCACTCTGCAGAGCATTATTAAGCTTTTCTTACCAGGGGCAGTTATAATTGCTGTGAAGCAGTGGCAGCCATGTTCAGGATGACCAAACATTTCTTATGATCATGTATGTGTATGATATATCTCACTGTGACTGACTGAATGAAACAGGCACAGGTTTCCACCAATGTATTGAAAGGAGAAAAACACTTCTAGTGAGCTGTCACATATGAATGAATTAGAAGTGTTAACTCTGCTGACATGTGGCTTTCTCACATGTTTCAAAAAGGCTTTGACATCTGTCTATTCCCCCCCATCATCCATTGTTTCTTCTTCGCTCTTGCTTTATTTTTGCCTCCCCAGTGGAGAATTAGACATTTCACAGACCAATTGTTCTAGCCACCAAATTTACCCCACACGCCATCCACTAGCCCTGTGATTGCTGTATAGATGCCTTCAGGTGACTCAAATCAATGCCCAGTGACAGATTAATGCCGGTTTCTATCTATCCGTGCCGACAACAGCCATGACCGGAGGCATGATTTGTACATATGTCTCATTCTTGTGAACAGGGTGTAGGAGGTTTTAAAAATCTCGCACACAAGTTGTAATTGTGAATATGGCAGTACAGTTGATTTGTTGATATACTGAATCGATTGTCACTTTAAAGTTTTTCTCCGTTAAGAGAACCATCTTACCAGTAGGGAAATAAAGTATCAAGTAGAACTCTCTTGCAGTTTATTACAGAAGCACATACTGTATCTGTATGAAATTGTCTGCAGTGAGCACCTCGTCTCCCTTCTGAGATGCACCAGCACCACTTCCTCCTGGCAATTCAGTAAAGCACACATAATTATGTTACATATAGACACATATACACATAGATATAACCTACCGATGAGAGGAACAGAGTCGGACGTGGCGGGCATGATCTCTGCTACCAGGAGCATGAAGACAGTAAGCGACAGGAGCACAGTGATGCCTTGGGACAGAGACAGAGAGGGAGAGCATGAGCACACACATAATAATACGATCAGGGCCACTGGTGTATAAAATCAGTCCCATAATTACTTATGTATGCAATCAGTTATCGTCTCATGACTGCAAACGTTTATCAGCTGCTGGCTCCTCTGACGTGCCAAAAGGAGGCAACAGCTCCAGAAACCCCTCAAACAGTCTGACCACGTTACTGGTAACTATCTATCCACAGACAGATATTCATCAAAACTCTCTGGCAGAGATTGAATTGCGACAGTGGCAAAGCATTAATCTTCATTTGACCTGCATGCATTCATGGATTATTGTATGATTCTTGTTTGTGTACAAATATGCTTGCACAAATATGAGCATGCTTTGCTGTGTTCATGTATTGGTGTGAATATACTACCAGTTTTAAAAAAAGTCATTCCACCAAGTTCTGACTCTTTTAGTTACAGTTTACTTAAAAAGTATAAAAATATCCTTTGTTCCATTGATCAATAATCCATTTGAAAAAAAATGTTTTATAGGTCAGAGAGACTTTCATAAAATTAATTTCATGTCAATAAAAAGTTTTTAAGCCCGTCTCACCCAGAGAAATCTTTTCTCCAGAGTCGGCAGGTAGCAAGAAGACCAGCAGGGCCAAGCCAGAGATCAACACGCAGGGTATGAGCAAGTTGAGTCCATAATATAACGTCCTGCGGCGCATTGTGACCGTGAATGTCACGTCTGGGTAGGGCTCCTTACAACAATCATAGTACAGCTCGTTGCGCTTTGCTGGCACACCTTAGAGAAGAATAAAGACGATGAGCCACACAATGAGTGAGCAGCAGTATGGTTTCATGCCAAAGTGGAAGAAAACCTGGAGAAGTGGAGGTATGTGCTGGAAAGACGAAGAATGAAAGTCATTCATAAAAAGACAGAATACATGTGTGTGAATGAAAGAGAGACACGTGGAACAGTGAGGTTCCAGGGAGTAGAGGTGGAAAAGGTCAATGAGTTTAAGTACATTGGGTCAACTGTTCAGAGCGACGGGGAGTGTGGTAAAGAGGTGAAGAAGCGACTCCAGGCAGGGTGGAGCGGGTGGAGGAAAGTGTCAGGAGTGATTTGTGGCAAAAGAGTAGCAGCAAAAGCGAAAGGAAAGGTTTGGCTTGTTTAGTTTGGAGATGGTGGCACTGTCCAGAAAACAGGAGTGACGGAGATGGACAAGATTATGAATGAGCCAATCAGAGGGGCAGCACAGGCGGAGACAAAGTTATAGAGGCCAGATTGAGATGGTTTGGACACGTGCAGAGGAGAGACAGTGAATATACTGGAAGAAGGACGCTCAAGATGGAGCTACCAGGCAGGAGGCAAAGAGGAAGACCAAAGAGGAGATTCATTGATGTGGTGGGAGAGGACATGGAGATAGTTGGTGTGAGAGAAGAAAATGCGGAGGACAGGGAGAGATGGAGGAGGATAATTTGCTGTGGTGACACCTAGAAAAAGCTAGGTAAAGCCGAAAGAGGAAGAAGAAGTAGATTTAGCATGCAAAAAGGAAGAAAAAACATATTATTATTATCAATATTATCATTATTATAATCATTATTGTTGGTACTTCTGATATCTGAACTGTGTTACATTGAACTCCAACTCCAGGGTTGTGGTTTGCTGCTCTCACATATGACTGAGCGACACACATGACAATGCGTCAAACATTGCTTTTGCATGCCATCTGGTGCTGTCTGACACCCATTTCTAGCTTGTCATCACCCCAGGCACAGGCACAGGCACTGGGATCTGCTGTTACTCTGTCCCAGCTGGAGTAAGCCCGCTTGGGAGGTCTTCCAAAATTTCTCCCCTTTTCAGCTTATTCAGCTGCAGCCATCCAAATGATGCGCTGCTGTGGAATAACTTATCTCTTACCTCTGACTTCATTTTACGTATAACTTGTTAACCAGGTCTGATCCTGATGGGGGGAAGTGCAAATATAGAGAATCTTCATCATTTCTGTCTGAATAGTTCATGTTTTTCAAAATGTAAACTTTTTCAAAAATGTAAACTTCAGGAGAGTATGGATGGATTATTCCACTTTGTATTGTAGAGGCTGAATATGGAAGTAATTGTTTTGCCATATCATCTTAGAGGAGCACTAGGAAATGTGTTTAAAGTTAAAATATATTTACTGAATTGTACAATTACATTAGATTCTGAAATGAATGACCTTTCTCTTACCCACAAGGTCCCACTCCCCGTTGGGTATGTATGTGGATGTGTCCACATCCAGCATCTGGAGGTCAAGCAGCCAGCCGTTGTGTGTCCATGAGCCAAATTTCAAGTCACACTTTTGCACGTCGAAGGGGAACCAACGCACATCAATGTAACAGGTGCTCTTCAAAATGCCAGGGGGGATGTACTGGCAGTGACCTGATGCATTCACCAGCACGTTGGTGTGGAAAGTTGCATCAAACCGCTCGTCCGCACTGGGAAGAGAATAACAGAGAACAATGTGTTTGTGGCCAACATTTCATCATTTTGATATCAGCCGAATATCTGCAGAAATCTCGTTATTGCTTTTAAAACTGTGTTTTACGTCAAGCTGGATAATTGTTCAAAATGGGCACAGTGAATTTTTAATACATATTAAAATTAAAATATAGACAACATGTATAATTATGCTGTATTTTTTTGGATTATTTTTTTGTGATTTAATTGTGCGTCGCCATTAAAATTAATTAAAATTCATCTGGATTTGTATGTCCCTGTTTTTTTCATCAGACACTGGGTTTTATCTTTTCCTCACATTTGTCTCAGACAAAGTTAAAACTAATGCTTATTAAAGATTTATTTCTAACTTGTTCAAAGCCCACTTGGAGGTAACCAACTAATAAGAGGATTATAAATAAAATCCTCCAACAAGGATTTATTGAACTCTCATTCAAATCATTAATTTTAGTCCTCAGAATAACAATTAACTAAAACTCTGTTTAAGAATTTGGAAAAAGTTGTAATCTGTATATGTACAGCTGGAAGGCAGACAAAACTATGGAAGCCCTAAAAGGCCATGGGTGAAACATTTTATTCCTGTTTTCCTGTAATAATGAGATGTATTTCATTTGTTTTCCTTAGATCAAAAGATAATTATGCTGTTATCACAACATAACACCTGTTGTTTTCCAAAGATAACGATAAAATTTATATGACAAGACAGCAATGAGAGCTGATAGATGGACATAAAACACTCGTGAGGTTTAAGTAAACCTTTTCCACATTTATTTTTTGTAATTATGCTTTAGTCTAAATTAGTTTTTGAGTAAGTACAAGCTCTTGTTCTTTTGATATTGCGCCAAATGCAGGGGATTTTGGAGTGGATCTTGACTCTGGTGCTCTCAGGAAAACAAATAAAGTTTATGTCAGAACAGAGGAAATAAAATGTTTCACCCTTTAGCCTTAAACAAACTGAGATTTAGGGCAAATTATCTTATGTCAAAATTATGAGTCCTTTCAATATTTTCTGACAAAATAGATAAAAAATGCAATCTTTGTTTTCTTTTCTTTATAAAATCAAACAATCACTTTCCACTTGTGAGACAGGGAGGTTATGAAATTTTAAAAAATTTGCAAAAGTATGCACACGTCCCTTTCTTTGTAAAAGAAAATGGAAATATCTCCTCCTGTTTTAAAGCTGGGGTTTGTAAATTCTGGGAGTCAAACAATGCGGATGACACCCAGTTATACTTATAAAGGAAACTAGACTTTGGGCATGTCATCAACATAAAAACCTCAATAGACTGCAATTGTCTAATATTAAAACTAAACAGTAATTATCAAGGAAGAACAGCATTTTTGTTAAAAACACATGATCTAATAAACCAACTCTGGAGAGTGTTAAGCTGAATCTCTATATACTTCTATTGACCCAGAAGAATTTCTATAACTTATCTTGTTTCACAAATATTCGCTGCCCTTCACTGGCTACCGGGAAATTTCAAAATAGAATATCAAATCCTTTTCCTTAATGTCTTTAATGGCCAGTAACCATCATATTTTAAAGAGGACACAATAATACTCACCATGAAATCTACACTCCATAGTCACACGGTTACTTTCTGTTTCAGGAGCTTTCATGGGAGCCAGAGCCTTTACTTATCAAGCGCCTCTCCTGTGAAACCATCTTCCACACACGCTCTCTATGTCTAAGAGTTGTCTTCACTCCTTTTAATAAAGCTCAGAGTTGCAGTTGGTTCAGACTAGCCCCTAATTATACAGGGAGCTAATCTCTCCTCTTACTCTCACTCTTCCACATTCCTGTCCCATTAATGGATGATCCTAACTTGTTTATCTTCCTCAGAGTTTCCGTGCTTATAACTTCTTTGAATCTCAGCCGTTGTATGCTTAGTAAAATACCCTTTGTAATGTACACGTTTTATACTGCAAATATGCATAAAACTAGAAGACAGATTATAATGTCAGACTAAGAAGAAGATACAGAAGATAAAAATGTTATATACCTTTATGATACTGGCTGCCAGGCAGCAAAAGCTTTAAGTGAAAGAGGTGGTGCAAGAAAATATTCGGTTCCTATTAAAATTTGCAATTTTAATTTTCTACATTTGTCAGATCAGAAACATTAGCATGAAAGAAAGCTAAAGAATGTATGAATGCTGACAAATAGGTAAGTAAGAGCTACATATGATCAGTGCCTCCTCAGACTGCACTAAACAAAAACTATCTATCCATACAGCATTCAACTAAACAGCCTCAGGGAGTCCACACAATAGGTACTTTAGCTCTGTGTTGATTGTCAGCCGCATTTGAATAGCACAACACAAATCAAATTTACTGCGGGTTGTTTATTCATACAGAGACCATGCATATATATATAAAGACAGGCATGTTTTCTTTTATTGTCAGTGTGTTTGTTCTCTTACAGGATCACAGAAAAGTAATCATATCCATCCTTCTGTTCAACCGTATGTCTGAAAAAAGAATAACGATTTATTCAATTAATTCTCCTTTTATCTTTACAGCCTGTCAAAATGCTCCATCTCGGCTGTACATCTACCATCCTGCTGGCTGAATTAGGATTCTGTCTGTGGTTTACCTAAATTGGACGTCCTGGATCTGCCTCATTGATCCCCAGTCAAGGGAGACCACTGGCGTGTCCCTCCACTGAGATAGGAGGTCAGCATCTTAAATAGCTTTTTAAGATCTGAATATTCTTCAACACAATCATACAAATGGATCAAAGGCATGCGTGCCTGGTCCAAGTGTTCAAAACAGGCACACATGCACATGCCAGTTATTAATGGGTGACAATATGGACCCAAGATGATCATTTTAATGTCATTTATTAAGCCAGAGAGCTTCATTACATACGTTTATCCGTCTCAGTGAAGGCATATGTCCTTTTGTAAAAACTTAGCTTTGCATGAGACAGAAAAATTCAATATTTTTAAAATAATATAAATACTGTGGGGAAAAAAGGTCAAAAATCTTCCATGTTGGCACTCACGTGATGTACAATAATTTTAACTTTTGATTTAAATTTGGAGGAAGTCAGCTGTCAATCATGGCAGTGATACTTTTGTAGAAAAGGTACTTATCTACAGTGCAATTACACTTCAACCGTATGTCTGTATGTCAGTGCAATTAGACTTTTCAACAACTCTGTTATTAGACACTAGACACTTTACTTGGTAAAATCATTCACCTCCTCCCACCAGCACTAAACTCTGCACTCTCTGCACAACACCTGTATATACTGTTAGAATTTTACAACTGCCTACACTGTGCATATTTCTGTACTTTTATTTTTATGTTATACTTTTATACCTTATAGTGTTATATGTCCACTGGTCCTGTACCAGAACATTCTTGCTGCTGTGAAGAATTAATTTCCCTACGGGGATTAATTAAGTCATCTCTATCTCTAAGAAAAGACTTTTCAAAGGCAGTATGCATGGACAAAGTCTGCTTGGTAAATCCAGAGTAAAGATGAGGATTATCCATGCGTGAAAAATCATTGTGAGACTGTGCGAGTCAATGTAATGCACAAAGATCTGAAATTATGAAAAGCAATATTAGAAGGACATGAGAGGTCACACTGGGATAAAAATGAGCCAAATGACTCATCAAACAATATCCGATTTTTTTTTTTTTTTTTAACTCCACCCTGCTGTGAAAATGTTGAAATAAAATCTGATTAATTAACTTAATAATCAAACCACAGAAATAAATGCATGGACTGAAGGTGAGCTCTCATCTAAGCAGCATGCTTATAAAACTGAATGCTATTTAACACGATGAGGCCTGCGTTTTATTGGCTGTGCATTGTTGGCCCCCGGTGAAATGATGTGTGCTGTGCCATTACTGTATGTAATCGTGTTACGCTATAATGTGGGTGCGTGTGAAGTGTGTGTTTCTTGAAAATGTGTCTGTTCATCTCACACACACATGCATGCAAATGAGTGTAGAGGTATGTGTTGTGATTAGGTGAATGGGTGCATGTGTGCTTGTCAAGCTGTGATCCAGATTTTTGCAAAAAACCTCTACATTTTATTCTCTCTTCCTTTCTTTGTAAACCTTATGCTCCACTGTAAACTGAATGGTTTCCATGGGCTTCACTACATCATTTACCTTCTCCAACTTCAATAAGGTGAGCACCCTGTCTTGCAAATGTTATGCATACAGTGTTAACTATAAGAGCCAACGACTGTAGCGTGTGAATGCTGTAAAGAGTCAGTATGCTCCACTGATTTCAATGCTCAAAGCTCCCAGTTGCTCACCGACTCTTGCTCAACACCCATCCTTCAGCACTTTCACTGTCTCCCCATACAGCACCAAATTCATTTCAAGATCTCGCTCAATACCTACAAAGGTATTCATTCGCCACCTCAGACCGGACAACAACATTTTGACTCACCAAATATCTGCCTTTCCATATCTTAACTGTCATAACCTTACATCTTGTAATTGTATTCTGTTTTTCTTTTAAGTTTTTTGTTTTTTTTTCAGTATTTTGTATTTGTTTATATATCTCATGTCAAGTGTCTTAAAGTACCCAGTGTCTCCCCTGGAAATTTATTAAGGCCTGATGGCAAGAGTTGATAGAGACAACGTGCACGTACCGAATTTGTCTCTCGTTTCTTCCCCCACATCTGTCCACCTCTTTTATTCCCTACCCGTGCTTTGGTTTGTCTCCAGAGAATTTGAGCTAAATTTTGGAATATTCTGTTGTCCCCATGGGGCGTTGCAAATGCACAGAGGCTCCCAAATGCAAATATTTATTTCAGAATGAGTACAGCTGGACGATAAGGACAAAAACTTTTATCACGGAATGTATCATTTGATATCAGAATAACAAAACATAGTACAATACAGTGTGTTTTCTGTGAATTTCATGAAATAATATCCATACAAAATAACCATATACCGCATGACAACATATTATTTTGATAGTCCTGTGGATTAAAGAATCTAAACCCTAAACCCGCAGTGTTCAGCTGAAAAACAATGTATTTGGTTGTTAAGTAGTGTTGTTGATTGATTCAGATCCAAATCTTGCCATATTTAATCAAAGAATTCGAATTCTACATATTGTGTTCCAAGTATGCACAGTGACTGCTCTCTGCCGGATGAAATCTTTGACAGAAGTGACGAGTGTCCACCCCCTAAAAATAGGACCAAATTACTGTATGACCAGATTTCTAAGGAACAAGTTTGTCTTCATCTCGTCTTGGTGATGCATATTTGGTACAGAGCAGGTGAGCGAGCATTAACAAAGTTGACTGACAACAAGGTAGCAGTCAGCAGCTAGCTGGCGGGGGGAGAATATCATCTTTCTGAATGTCCGTTCAACCACCGCTGACATTTTAGGCTCGTCTCGTTAACAAAAACTTAATGCAAGTCATAGTTTTTGTTATCAACTATCTATTTTTAGCTTGGTCATTGACAAACATTTTCTGTCACAGTTTTCTTTAACAGAATTAGGTTTGTGGATTAGGATTAGGATTCTCCGTGCCTGTTTGTGATACTTGAGACTGCTTGTAGCAAACGTAAAGCAGGAGCTGAATGATATTAAGAAGCTTCGGTTGTACA
>KV751335.1:5493804-5505580 GCA_001698575.1 Mola mola
TTGGTCTCATTCTGCTCTACATTATATGTAGGAAAACTATTACCTATTATAATAATTGACATGAGATGACTTTTGTTTTGAATTGGCGTTATATAATAAAACTGACTTATTATTCCTTCAGCAAATGATTGTTAAAGCAAATTAGTAGTTTAAGGGTTTATTGGGGGGGAGCAGGTAGCAGATCAACCGCATCACAGGAGAAGGCAGTTGAGAGACTAGTATAAACAGGCAGACTGCGAAAAGAGGAAGATTAAAATGACACCTTGACAGAGACAGGGAGATGGAATGATTTATAAACCGGAGTCATTGAGGGTTGGCACCAATAAAATATGGAGAGGAAGAGCAGAGTGAATAGAGTGAATCACAGTGAGACAGTGAGTTATGAAAGAGAGATGGAGGGGGACAGAAATAGAATAAGATGAGCAGAGAGGTGGTAGAATGAGATGGATGATGGAGGGCATTAGGGAGGAGTGTAAAAAGCAGGGATTGGGGGGAAAGAAGGGTGAGAGCAGGGAGATTAGGATGGTAATCCTAGCAGGTCTAAAAACTGAGCTTTTAAAATTTGGTTTAATTCTCCCAAACCTTTGTTTTTGTCCTGGTGTTGTCTGCGATGAGTGTGTGTGTTGCTCTGAAATATGGGAATAAAGAGAAACATCAAAGACTCCCTCCATCCACTCTGTAACACCACAGAAGACCGACTCTCTTGCATCTTCTGCTTTACAACATTGCCCCAAAATCCTATCCGTGCCATTTTTTGTGTGATTGAATCTTTTTGCCTCCAAACACATTTTGTGTCTCTCAAGCATGCAAAGGCAGTGCAATTAGTTGTGTTGGAGGAAACGAAATGACCTACATTTCTAATTGACTTGAAAAACTCCTAGAGAAGTGTGACGAGCAAGGGATAAACAAACAGCATCAAGCTGACCTGAATCAAAAGCTGCAATGAGATTGCCTGACATCTTTTATTACTTATTTCTTTAGTCCTTACATCTCATTAATTCATCAATTTTCCAAAAAGTAGTGATGGCAAACGGCACAGACAATAGAAGTGACATTAATGAGAACCAGTCTAAATACTGATGGAGTCCATATTCAATAGCCATTAAATTGTGCATTTAATATTTACTTTGCTATTATATAACAAAGCAGAAAGGCTGTAAGTTCAAAAAGACACAAAGCAGATATTCAGAGCCATTTTTCAGCCACAAAACTACAATTTACAAGCCTGATAATATGAATTTAGACAGTTCAAGTGTAATTTCAGCTTCCACATTTTTAATTTATATTTTTCAAAAAATTTCAATACAGCAAATTAATTTTGAAAACAGTTTGGTTTTTGGTTGCTCTTTTCACTCTCATCTTTTGATTTCTCAAAAGCAACTCATCAACTCCTGTTCACTTGGTGAAATTACTTGACGTTTAATTGCAGCGTCTGCCATCTTCTGTTCTCTCAGCAGACACAAGAGTCTCAGGAGTTAAAGAAACAAACTAAAAAGCTCTCAATGTAGCCAAGGAGCTAGTGGGTAGTCAAGGCTAACCGGACATGAGCAGCTGCATTCAGACTCTCTCCATCCATGCATCCTATGTAGTAATTGTGCTGCAGAGGAGTTAGAAGCTCGAGAGACAGAGAGGCTGTCAATATGTCCCTGCTATTACACCAGAACTCACAAAAATCCCCAAACAAAATACTAAATACTGTTAGCACTAAAATAACTTCAAAAGTTACATTAAAATAATCTACACCAAATGCAACTACGCTCACTGAACATGTTTCGCCGTCTGTAGTCTGCACAGTTTAGAGGAGGGGCAAGGTGTGTTTGTACAGTGTGTGTATGAATGCAACATTCTACTTTGCAGTAAAATGTTAATATTTGATCCTGAATCAATCAACAGTACTACAAAATACATATTTGCATTTTCGCAAATAAAAAAGGGCTTGGCTTAGTAAGTTTTTAAAATGAATTTCGCAACTTAAAACATTTCTAAGTGAAATGTTTTGGCTACTTGGGCGAAGCAAAAACTATAGTAGTAGTTGTGTAGTTGTGCATATATCACTGATCGAGTCAATTATCATTAAGTTGGTCCGACAAATGTTATTAAGCAGTTGTATATTTTAACATCCTGTGGTTATGGAGCAGCAATTGCATCATTTGAAGTCATGTTTTGGCCACCAGGGAAACTTTGGGTCAAATAGTCAACACTGATAAAGGCCGAATTGGCTCTTTAACATTATCTGTTTTCATTATCTGTAGTGCCAGAAAGTGTGAGTTTTTAAAGCTTTTTCTTGATTTTTGTAACTTTAATGTCTTTAAAGAAGTTGTTAGCTCTGACCTGTTGTAAAGGAGGATGTCAGGGGTCCAGATCTGGTCTGAGGGGAATCGAAGGTTCTGGACACCAGGGTAATTATCTGGATTCCAGCTCAGGTAGATGTCTGTCCAGTACTGAGACAGAGAGACAGACATTTGGACTAAATACTTACATTTACAAGACAATGGCACATTCAATGAAAACAAAGGGAAAAAGGTCATTTTTCAGTATTACTTTTTACGAAATGAAAACACGATTGTGAAAGTATCACTGAGTTGAAAGAAGAGATTATTGCTTTCATAACAAACGATTAAAGTCATGGCTTTTAAAATGTAACCGCCTATAACCATTTAGCACCAAATAGCAATACTGAATAATATATATTATTAGAGAATGTAAAAAGGTAAAGTTTTTATTTGAAACCTGGAAAGAAAAACCTTACAATGGCAACAGTATAAGAAGCAAGAGATTATCTTCCTAGCTTTACATAGGAGGGCAATAACATTCATTCTTCCAACAATCAAGCTGAAAATTCTGCTGCATGTGAATGTGCGAACTTGCTGATCCTAACTGGATATAATTTTAGATTATATATGTTGACTGTATCCATACGAAGAATCGATATAGGAAATTATCTCTAGATGCCCATGGTGAAAGTTCATAATCATCCGCAAGATAACTGGCAACAAAAATCAAGTGCAATTAATAAAAAAAAAAAATTCAGTTGCTAAAAATATGCCACCTTCCAAACTTTGACCTACCAGCTGCAGCCATGCATTGGTCATCAGCACTTGGTTCTTCTCATCCTGATGGCAGAAACAGAAGAGTGAAAGAGAATCGACTTGTCTTATATAAAAGTGGCCAACCCGACCAATCGGTGTTTAATTTTTTGGGTTTGCCAACAACAATTATTGCAGCTGTTTTTAAAATTGTACAAAACCCAGTTTGTACAGTAACCCAGTGTCCTTCTTGCAAATGGTTTTTGCAGTTGAGCCATGTAACAGCTACTGCAGGTCCATTTGAATGCCAACAATGGCGTTGAATTGTAAAATGTCTGCATTATCTGTCAGTTCACTTGCCTGATATGCCAGAGTGCTGCAGTGTTTGCTTGTCCACTCACTGATGCACAACGAACATATTTCTAGCAGGTTCATCTGGATCTATTCATTATATTAAAGAGCTTAGATGTGCTCCATAAATACAGAAAGGGCTATTAAATAATGTAAACTTTCATTTATATTCATAGGTCTGAATTATTTGGTTTAAAATTTTTATGTTGTATGTCCAGGACATTCCTAAGCAAGGCCATATCCTGGTTAAACAGATTAACATTAAAAGTTAAAAGACTGCCTTTGAGAAAATTATGTTGCATTCTAGCTGTAGGGTGAAATTAGCATTTCTGTAAGCATCAGCAGTACAGAAAAACAAATAACTAAAGTCAGATCAATTTTTCTATATGTCGCTGCTCTTGTTTTTTTCTGAACTTGGAGTTGTAATGTTTGCACGTATGGTGAACTCTTCTAGAATGCCTTTTCTGAAAGCAAATGTATATGGCATAAGCTTCAAGCTGTCCAATAAAAAGGCTGGACCTTTTGCACAGGGTACAAAAACATTCTGACAAACAATAAGGGAGACATTTTGGCTTAAATACTTGAGGCAGGGCAGAGGAGAAAACTAATGAGGGTGGAGCATAAAAACCTAAACATGACATGACTTGTAAAGAGATGGTCTTCATAATTTTCTTTTTAAAACATATAATTGAAAATTAACCCTGAAGCTATAACTCAAATTATTCAAGTCATTATTGGCACTGTTCCACCTTGGGTTTCCATTAAATGACACACTATGTCCAGCAAACATAATATCTTGCAACACTTCACGTTCTACAATCACAAATCTCTACAAATCAAAAAACATCATCACATGTGCACAGAATGACACATGGGGACAATATCACACATTCATTTCCAGATATGCTCTGCAAAGGACCTAAACTAAAAATTCAGAAACTAATTTAATCTCACCAGCCACACACCAAAAATCTTTTTACTAATTGGAACACAACTTTTGACCAAATATAGAGTTGTCTCCAAATAATGGGTCTTTAATGTGAAACTTGACTTAGAAGGTAGCCTATGTCAGAAAAACACACCACATCTATGATCTGCAGCAGTGTGAGCCCCAGCTCCACCAGGATGGCAGCTGAGTCATTGACCACAGGTCTCTCCAGTCGGTTGTAGTTAGCCAGCAGCTCCTTGTAGAGCCTCCTCTGGTGTTCTCCTTGCAGGGATCCTGGGGAAAACAGAGAAACGAGAGGGGAAATAAACGTTTGTGTCATCTGAATGTAAAGCATCATATGTTTAATAAATAAATGTTTAGAACTAAGCATCGACAATTCTACTTAAAGGTCCTTGCTCCAGGGTATGAGAGTATGATGTCACTATATGAACAAAGAAGGTCTGGGACTCAGAGATAAACTTTGTTCATATTTACTGTCTGCAAAATAAGTAGAAATAAATAAGATTATATTTATCTTTGAGAGCAGGAGATTTTTTGTCCACCGTGCACTCAATACTTTTGGGGCACTGCTCATTGCTATTTTTAATTTTTTTGTCACACATAGCCGCCAGGACTTGACATACATTTGTAGAACTGATGAAGTGTACAAGTGAATATGTTTTCGGGAGAATTAATGTTATTCTAGTGCAGGTTTCTTATAAATGCCCTTGAGTGAGCTCAAGGTTTGGCTTGAGCTAGACCTTTCCAGCCAATTTTATTTTGCAAAATAATCTTGCGTACTGCGGCTGAAATTTAATCAGGAAAGTAGTTTTAATGGCTCTCCTTACCTTTCACCCTTCCTTTTTCCGGCACTTGCCTGCAGCCAAATGTTCATTTCCATGCTATAGTTCAAACACCCTGACATATACTATACCCACTGAGTCTATTAGGTTTTCTCTGATTGTTATGTCTCTCACACACACACATACCAATCCATTCCATTCAGACAGATTTCTCTCCCCTCTGGTTTGTGCCATCCCAAATGAAATGGTGATATCGGTAATATTGGCAGGTTTTAAACAATGACTGACAAAGGAGTTTCATCAGACTTTTCAGGCTGGTATAATCGAGCTCAAAATGTCAAAGTAAGCAGTGTGGCTCAAATATGAATTAAAATTCTGTTACTTCATTGCCTATTTATCACTTCAAATGTTGAAGAAACATTTAAGTTGTGTTTAAGAAACATATTTTAGTATACTAAAAAATATAGGCTAAATACCGCCGATATTTCACTCGCTACGGCTGGGCGATGTGACGATATATATTGTGGGACGACAGAAAATATCTATGAGTTGGTATTTTCCTCTATTGCTTATATGGCCATTCTAGCAAAGCGGCGGCTGCAACCTGACTCATGGAAGCTTTTAATGTTAGTCTGCTTTGCATTTACCACACACAATGTCACGTATCAACAAACAGACATGGAGGAGCGAGATGCAGAGTGAGAACAGGGGATGTTTTTAGGATTTCATCCTGTAGAGAGTTGTGTGCATATGTAAAACGCAATATGTAGAATTCAAATTCTTTGCGTAAAAATGTTAAGATTTGGATATGATTCATCAACAAATCTACTAAACACCTGAAAACTGCATTTTTGGGGTTTAGATGTTCTTTAATCCACAGGATTAGCAAAATAATAAATTGCCATGAGGTATGTGGTTATTTTGTATAGAAATTGTCTCATGAAATAAACAGAAAATGTACTATATTGTGATACATATCGTTTTCGTGATATAAGATCTTGTCCATATTGACCAGCTCTACTCATTCCGAAATAATCATTTGCATTTGGCAGCCTTTACCAACGCCCCACAGGGACAACAGAGTATTTCAAAATGTTGCTCAACATCTCTGTAGCCAAACTAAAGCACAGCTGGGGGAGAAGGGGACAGATGTGGGTGAAGAAATGAGAGAAAAATTTGGTATGCGCGCATTGGTCTTAACACCAGGCTTTAAAGGGGGAAACAATGAACAGTAATGTTAATCATTGATAAATCATTTACTGAAAAATGCTCATCACGTTTGTTCAGAGCCCAAAATGACATCTTCAAATTGCTTCATTACTTCACAAAGAGTTTAAGAACTCAAAAACCCTTCATTTACTTTCAGGAATGATATAGAAAAGCTGCAAATCCTGACATTTAAGATGCTGGAACCAAGAAATGTTTGATATTTTTGCTTGAAATAAAACTGTAATGATTATTCGATTATGAAAATAGTTGTTGATTAATTTCCGTATTAATCTAGCTGATTTATCATTGGAGCTCTAACTGGCAAACACATACACACACACACAACAAACAGAAACATAACTTTACACCTTTTCATATGTACACAAGTTGCCACTGAACATAAAAGAAGTAACCTACATGCAGAGAGATAACACAGGGGAAATCTTACAGAATATCAGAGAGGGGAGTGAGCTCGCAGCCCTGTAAGACGTGAGTGTGCCTTTGGCCCAGACGGCGCTGACTGGTTCATTAAGGCAGTAATGAGAAGAGTTATGGCAGGACTGAGCCTGAGGTCAGACATGGAGAAGCTATAAGAAGCTGCTCAGCACTGCAGAGTCCCTTTCTCTGCTGACCGTATCCTCTTTACGTGTCCGTCTTTCAATACATCTTCTAGTGCCTTCTAGGGAAGCTTGATCGATGGATGAACACCCACTGACGTGGAAACAGGCACATTTCTGCACCATATAGTTTTCCTGTCTTTCTGTCTATACACATGCTCAAATGGACATACAGGCAAGTGTTCTGACAGATATTGCGCTCATGGACTCAAATCAAAGATAAAAGCGCAATCTCAGTACAACAATACACAGCACAACAAAGTCGTAAATCTGTCTGCCTCTGCACAATGGTTTATATATATACATGCACTAAAATTTAACTACAGCTTCCTCTGGAGATGTTATCCTCACAAGCTCCCTCTTGCAGCCTTCCTACGTTATATTACTGTGAATTTAACTCCAAACAAAAACAGCCGAGCTAATAAAGTCAGCCAAGAAGAATTGAAAGATCAGTCTCCATTGTTGCCGTCTCATAAAACCACTTTGAAAGAGACAAAAATAATCAAATAAAACAAACAGCCAAGCCAACTTCACCTCACAAACGTGCACAAGGGACCACCAGGGGTGAAGTGATACGCTAATTTGTTGTTTCTTTTAAAAGAAGCCTCATCAAACAAACTCAAGCAGAGGAAGGGAATGAAGGTGAGGGATGTAGTACAGGATGGAGGGAGCAAACTGCTCATCACAGACTTTATTCTTCTACTCTCTCTACCTCTGTCAATCTATTT
Organism: Mola mola; assembly: GCA_001698575.1. NCBI lineage: Eukaryota > Metazoa > Chordata > Actinopteri > Tetraodontiformes > Molidae > Mola > Mola mola. Next base: position 5,501,467 of record KV751335.1, read on the forward strand.
AAGGCGTAAAATGTAAAACAATCTGGACAGGTGATCCTCAGCGCACAGAAAAATCTAAAGAACACAATCTATCTTTAAATCTCTTGTTTTCCATCATTTAGGCCAACAACACAGTCAGCATCCTACATAATACACAGTATAAGAGTACGCAGAAATATATACAAGATGTAACAACTAGAAAAGACAAGCAGGGAAAACACTACAAAAAGCACTTTAAAGCTGTGGTCGTCATTAGATGTTACTTTACTGTAGCTTGTTTGACCTTTTAGTGTCCGTTAGGCACGCTCACAGATACACGCACAAAAATGTTCGTGTTACTATTATTAAACTCACTGCCTGAACAGAGAAATAAGAAATTGTGTTTAACTGTGCGTGTGCTACATTCTGACATGCTAATGACAAGTAACTGAAGTAGCTCAATACTTCACCAGTGTAACAATGTTGTGATCATTACAGGAAGTGTCGGGGTCACCGCAGTGTCTTAATTAAGGTCACAAAGTTTTTCAAAAACAAAGTTATTTGAGTTCAGGGAAGCAAAGTCAACTTCATACTGGAAATGTTACTGAATGTCTGGGGTGGCCTCAGTTCACGCCGCACATGACTGTGGAGCAGCTCAATCCACAGCTGAACAGATGTATGGAGTTACATCAGTCTCAAAATTCACAAATGCATTTTGGGATTTATGTGCACATCACTCTCTCCACAAAAACAATTCTTGTTCTATATAAATTTAAAAATGAATCCTCATATAAATTAAAAAGTTTCACAAATGTAGTCCTGATTCACACACAAATAGTTCTAGTTTTAAATATATACAACGGAAATCCAATAATATATGTTTTTAAAAATAATTTGCTATTTTGATCAAAAAACATATATTTATGTTGTGACTTTTATGCACAAACAGTTAAATCTGCATCGACAAACTGCTTGTGGCTTGTGAACTGTGTGTTTGTGTGTGGATTTTTGATGCCTAGATGCAAAAATGCATTGTTCCCTCGTGGGGATCGCATGAATGCATTCACGAAGACGTTCCTGAATAATTATGTTTTCAACATTAGATTGGTGTTTTTATTTACTGAATTTTCCACCTCAGTACTATCAGTACAGTATTTCAGTATTTAGCTGCAGCTAACAGGTAGCTAAATAAACACACCGATCTCACATTGATAACATGCTGTAATTGTTAAGGAACAGCACCCCCTTGTGGGGATGTTGTACTTTCCAGCCAATCACATGAACGCTTCTGCACAGCTGAAAGAAGGGAGACATCTGATTGGCTACAGATAATCCCTGATGAAAAAAATGCATTTGTGAATAGAAGCATAGAGTCTCAAAAATCCACACACAAATGCAGTGACATTCACAAACCATATGCATTTTGTATAAAAGTCACAGCACACATGTATGTTTTAAAGTATATTTGTGGATTTCCAGTTCATATATTCAAAACAAGAAATTTTTGTGTGAGCATCAGAAATACATGTGTGTACCTTATTAATTTATATGTGGATTCTTTTTACAATTATATTTACAAATGCATTTGTAAATCCTTCTGTGTGCATTTGTCAATTTTGAGATTGATCTAACTCCATATGATAAAGATGTTGCTAAAAAACTGCACAGGACTTTCTGTCATCGTCAAGGGCCTTTTTTACTTCCTCAGTCAATTTGAGATGCTATATCCTAAATGTGGAAATGAGTTTCCATGTCATACTATATGCATTTAAGCTAAGTTTAATAAAAAATGAAAATAAAACATAAGGGGGGTGGAGGATTGGTATAAGCAAAAAGCAGCATTGGTGTAATCTTCAGGATACAGCTGATGTCTGAACTAAGTAAATCCACTGACCATTGATCAAAACTCTTCCCTACAGACTTTTATAAAAAAATTTCTTTTTAACCTTATGATCACCGAATATCTGAAGTGATTTTGCTCTTGAATCGGGACTGGAAAAAAAACAAATAAAGAAAATAAAAACTTGTGAGCAGACTGAGTAGAGTCCTGGTTTGCCATTTTTTTCCCCCAGATTTCAAATGTTGCTCAGGTTCAAACATTTTATATCCGAAACAAAAACAACTGCTATTAACTTTAAATTAAAAAAAACTGAAGATTTTGCTCCTTTTAACTTATGGAATGGATCTGAATCTTCTGCATATTTCTAGTGGGTGAAAAACGATGATTGAGAAGATGCTACACACAACCATATTTTGAAATACTAATTCTAATATATTGAAATACTAATTCTAGAGCACAGTGCATCTGGAAATATGTCTTGACAGAGTGGTTGGGCTTGCAGGTTTGCCTTATAGAAAGAAAAATGGCCTTGGCACTCTTCACTGCCCTTCCAGTTTTTGCTTTATCAGCTTAACAAAGATTAAACATTTCTGTAGCGTGGGCAGAGTGAGAGGAAAATCAAATTTCAATCACAGACATGTGCAAGCTCTGCACAAATGTGAATGGTGGGAGGAAAAAGGAAGACCGGTCCAAGGGTTTTAAGCTTTGCATTGGACGCTTTTAAGTTCACTGAGTGTGAAGGTTATAATTAAGAGTTCCGGATAAAGCTTTTTAATTTATATTTATTTATTTTGCTAGATTCTAAGTTTTTGCTTAAAATTTGTTAACTCAAGTGCATGCTTGCAACAATTCTTGCAAATGTTTACATTATTGACTAACAATATTTAAGTTTATTTCTCCTTAAACAACCCCTTCAGCACACACATTAAGGCATACACACAATTTCTGTGATCTGTGTCTGACATGTTATTTGAAGAAAAAAAACAAAAATATCACATTTTCAGTCCTTAACATGGCACGGCTTCTTTGTCCCTTATTAAATATTCCAATATGAATAGGTGAGTATTTCTCATTTCAAAGAAACTGCTGGACACAAAATGTCTCACTCTTCACTGTACAATCAATTCTCAGTGTACTTACAAGTTTCTGCATCAGACCTGTGCGTGCTGAATATTAGTACAAACTATTAAAAACTATTGAGATGTCAAAAATCATGCTCATACAAATCATTAAAATCATATTTTCAATTGTCACAGAGATAGTGTAACAGTGCAACATTCAATTGGAGGATTAAAAAAGCAAAATGTTATTTTTAAAAGTGTTGTTTTTTTAGCCTTGTTTTTTTAATGGTACTTTTACAAATAAAGGGAGACACAGTTGCATAACAACTTGCAAAAAGTTATGCAAAGCATAACAATATTTTAAATCTGTACAAACCTTGTCTAAATGTATAATACAATTTTATCTCAGACCTTTTCGGATTTTCTCTAAGACAGCTGACAGGATCGAGGGAGAGATTGACAATTAAATCTGACCATCCTGATGTCATGATTTTTTATAATTTTGTTTTAGATGTCCAGTGGATAGCTATTAAAACAGGAACAGCTTTCCGAACCTTGTGGCATCTCCTCTGTTTTGTCATTATATATATGCCCGTCCTGCTCCATGACCACATTCTGGAATCAATTAAACTGTGAACACATAAACAAACATTGTTATAGAATAGTCATAATCAGTGCTGTCACCAGTTAGTTAGCATAATCTCCAAACAAATGGTTGACTTTAAGGTACCATCCTTTGCCACAGGGAGAAAGTGAGACAAAATAAACAGCCAGAACTTTATTTCACAGTATTAGCTGATGTGTATGAACTGTGACACCAAAAATAACATTTTTCTTCAGGGCTGAGTCTAAAATCATAAGAAACATGCAAATACACTCAAGTAAATTATTATTTTCTCACCCTCTGTCATATACTATCACTGTCACACGGTCACACACGCAAAAATATACCTAGGCAATTCTGTCCCATCTGAATATTTTTTTCTGGGTCAATGTGTTCAGCTGAGACTTCCAAAACTCATCAAACACGGACTATCCAAACACAGATGGCCTGAGGGACCCATTCCCCCTCTCAATTTCTCTCTCTCTCTCTCTCAGACACACACACACACACACACACACACACACACACACACACACACACACACACACACACAGACAGACACAGAAAAACAAAAACAAAATTGCTATTTTAGGCAAAGAACTAAATGACCACCTCTTACATCAGGGTGTTTGAGTGCTCCTGGTGAGTCCA
>KV751335.1:5509289-5537516 GCA_001698575.1 Mola mola
ACCCTCACTTTCCATCAGCACACCACTTTGGGGTCCTCCCATTTCAGGGAGGGGCTTTGCGAAGGGCCATATATGGCTATACAGTGTGTATTGTAATGGCTACTTAATGTGAATGTAAATCATAACAGACAGTGGCTACTTATGGCATCCCTAAGTTAGCGCATTTGGCTTAAGAACAACCACAATAAACGAAATACTGCAGCCAATTGGTGACAGCCTGAGCTTTACTCGTGGTATCATTATTATTATTATTAAAGTCGTGACGTACACACATACTCACACAGGCAGCACACAAGGTTTAGTCTGATTGCATTATGTCGGGTCAGGTACATCAGGTGAATGGACACTTTTCATTAGAAGACCTAGTGGCCACATTGAAGGGCTGCTTCATCTACTCATTGCAATCAATAAAATATGAATTGTTCATTATAACAATACCAGCCTTACGTTCTCTTGCGTAAATTTTGTTTTTCCTACAAATAAAAGCAGAAGTATTTCCTAAGGGAATATTCGACCAGTTGCAATGGTTGTAACTAAAGTGCAGAGCAACATCACACAAAGAGTTGAATCTGGCACAGAGGGAAGGAAGCATTGCTGAGCCTAGAAAAAGTAAGAGGCAGGCAGAAGGTAGAAAAGTCTGCAAGAGAGAGAGAGAGTATAAGAAAGAGGCATTGGAATACACCAGTAGAGATGACATTGTGCTGAAATCATGAACATATCATTACAGCGTCTGTGCCAGGACACTTCACTTTTCCCAACCTCTGATCCTCTGAGTCAGGATCATTATGATCCTATGTATCGTATTATTGGTGCATCTCAGCAGTTTTTTTCTGCAACGTTTTGGAAGGAAATTTAATCTAAGACGATGAGTTTTTGACTTTTTATTTTTTTACCTCTGCCAAGGAGTGCTGTTGTTTCCATCTGGTAATAAGGAGAACCTATTAAATTTTGGCTTGGGTTTTGGGCAGATGCACAATTTTTCGCATTCACTTTCCATTTGGCGGAAAAAATGCCATTAAAAAAGCAGTGGCATTATTAGGCATTGTTGGAACAGACTCTAAATCAACTGTATGTTATAAATAATGACTAGCAAGTACAGACAAGAAAAGGGATCAGTAATGATACCGTCCTTAATGTGGGACAGTTGTCATATTTCTTAGGGGGCTTCAGAAACTGACCACAGCAGTTCTAACACCTTTAGACCTATCGATCAGCAAAAATACTGTTGTGCATAAGTGGTACCATGGTTACCAAATAATTTCCATAAACATTGCTGACCCAGATCAGATAGCTTGAATAAATTTCATGATCAGAAGTTTCGGAAATTATGCTAAAAGCACATATCTCTTTAATTCTAATACATGCAGACAAGTGCTGATTGGGCTAAGAACCAAACCTATGATTGAAGTGCCTCGTCAGTAGACAGGATTCATACTGTACTTCATACTACCACGGTCCAACCAAGAGACAGTCAAACTGTCCATGAAAGACAGTGAGGGTCTCCTGGGATATTTTAAAGTGAATTCTCTCCTCTCTCTCCCTCCCTTCAGACTTTTTTTTTTTTTTTTTTTTTCCCCCAGTCAATGAACCATTCCTCTACATCTGTTTCTCAACAAACTGATCACAGGCCAGATGTGGACAGGGGAAGACAGCATGTTTCATGTTTGCAAGAGGTGGAAACACGGGCACACTACCTGCACCTATCTTCAGCAACCCAGATGTTGCAGATGGTGCTACTGATGAAGATGGGATGGGGCTTAGGAGAGCATTAGAGCCATGCATGTAAATCTCACTGCACACAAATGGCTGAACATTAATGCACACTTTAATCATACACACACAAATGCACGCAGACAAGCGCCGGCGTTTCAAAATAAATAGCCCTTCAAAAACGTGCAACCAGGGTGCAAAAAAAAGTGGATGTTTAATCAAATTCATGTTAATACACATTGAAAAGCAAGTGTTTTTTTGGTTGCAATTGTGGTGACTCAATCAGAACAGTTACACAGTGAGAAAAGCAGTAAAAAAAATGACCTCTACCACGTTTTGGATAAGGTTTTGAATACAAAAGATAAAGTTTTCTACATACACCACACTGTTTACAGACCCTTTGACATAGTGGACAATACGTCTTGTAATGTGTAGATTATCCAAAATACATGCTAAACCCGGAAAATCTACAAATATGAGGACATTTTTAGTCAATACATCATTTTAAGAGTCTTCTTGAACCTAACCAGACTTACATACTAACTAACGTAAATAGTAGAAACTTTGAATTTCAAAGGGCAGCCCGCAGCTTGACTTTCCTCCTAACCTACCTTGGAAAAGCACAGCCGCACACACGTAGAACCCAAGCGAACATGGTCCCCAAAACTTGTGGACGCGCATCGTGGCAGGGCCCCGGCAGCGGGCTCTCACCGTCGGCTACACGGCAGCGATGTGCTGCGTCAGCATGAGGCTGGATGGAGGCGGCGAGGAGGCAGAAACAGGGCGCGTGTGAGGGATGAAAACAGAGTGAGGCGCCGGAATGAACGTGGAGTTCAGACGGGCGCGTTCACGCTTCTTCTGGAACACATTCCCTCACGCTGAGCTTCTCGGGGACGCGCCACAAATATGGCGCCGCGGAACTTCACAGGTAAGCGCTTTTTGTTTGCTTTTATTTTGTTTTATTAAATGGCCCCTTCCTCGTAAGGAAGCACACTTAAGAATAATATTTAAGGTGTAGCCGGTAGCTTTTAATGTATGGCACATTTTATTGTACATGGACAATCTAATCGTGGAAATTTCAGACATGATTAATATTATCATTCCCATGGGAAAATGCCAAATTCATTGCTGTTACAGTAGAAACACCAAGTCTTCTTTCGCTTCCTTTATGAATGAGTTGAGGATGTTCTTCGTGGCTCTTAAGAAAAATGTGCACATGTAAACTTGCCAATAAGATCAGTGCAGATTTTTCTAATTTTTTTAAAATTTTAATTTTAGGTTTATGACTGTCTTATACTTTTAAGATATTGTCCATTGTAAGTTCTCTAAATTTAAACTTAAATGACTTGTTCTTCCTCTACATGTGCACTGAATAATAGATTTATTTGACAATTCCCTTATTCTTTCTCCTTTTCAAATGTATATATATATATATATGATAGCATTCCTTGTGTTGTAGTATGTTTTATCCTCTGCGAGATGTTTGTATGCTGTTGTTGTTCAAATACTAATAAAGTTTTGTTTTTTTTTCAAAAAGGGAACTTCACAGGTAGCTGATTCATTAGCCTAGGTGTTCAGGTGTATAATTTTCTCCTAACTGCGAAGGGACAATAGGCCTATATGTTATTTACATCCTGACATTAATTTTAGTTTAGTTAGAGTACTTTAATTAGTGACATTATTATTTAAGAAAATTTGAATAACCTTACAGAGTCATTTTTTGTGTCTCACACCCTCACTCTCCTGACTACTTCCTCTTTTGGATCTTTTTGGTGCTCACCATATTTATTTACAAGAGCAACTTGGGGGCAATCTGACATAGATCACATAACTATTATGTTCCATCGGAAGCTATTTTAATATTTTAAAGATAGACTGGACATGTATTGCAGATATCCACAAGTCTGTTCCGCCTAACGTCCCCAGTTGCATTTGTCCTCTTACGATTCATGTGTTTGGGGTTTGTCATTAAAGATACTGTATCCTCAACATTTATTTCTAACTTGACATGTTCATTCAATAAGTCCAAAGATATCATTGACTGCACAAAAAGAATGGCATAATGGATAATTACCTGAATTACAACTTAAAGGAGAATTCCAATCTACTTCACAAATTCATTTACTTTTAAGAAACAGCAGAAAATGGTGCCCCTTTGGCAAGTGACTGATCATGTGTGGGGAGAAACATTTCATTTTTAAACAGTAATTTTACAGTTATTCATTCAAAAACACTCAAGTGGTTCATAGCAGGTAGTTACTCCATATTAATTATTACTGTAATAAAAGTTAGAGTAGTGTTAGTGGTGGGGAAAAAAAGGGGATTGTTATGTCCTGTGCTGTTGCATTTTATTGCCTTGTGAAGCTAATCAGTCATAGTCACCAAACTCCATACTGGAGGAATTACCAAAAAAAGAAATTGAATTTTGTAAAGTTTTAAAACCTCAAAGGTCTGGAAATAGGGCTTATATTAAGAAATACCAGTTGAATTTCAAGTAAAATGGCTATCCATAACAGGCTGGCACTAGTCAGTGATATCAGAACCACTTTATGACAGCACATATTAGCATGTGACCAGAGGGGCAAAAAGTTTTAATTTTAAGATGGAATACAGCAATGCGGTTCAGAGGGTTTCTGCTTTATTCTGAATTAATATGCATGCTGGACTTTTAGGGCCAAATTGAAGGATTTTATTTATTATTTTTTTTCATTTTGAGATTAAAGTCATAAATTTATGATAAAATATCTTATGAGAAATAGTTGTAAGTTGAGAAAAAAAAGTAGTGATTTAACCAGATTTTATTAACTTTAACCCTAACAAAACAGGCGGGTCCTTGGACAGCCTTCAAATGGAGGCGATTTCCTCCAAGTTCTTTCTTTGGAATGAACAAAGTTTCAAGGTAATACTTTACATAGTCCCGATACCAATGATAATTTGGCGCTGTTGTACCAAAAGATTAAGATTTTCCCTATTTGTGAAACCTGTACTGAACTAAAACTTCACAAAGTTCTCCATGACACTCATTATGGTGTAGGGGATTGCTCTTTTGATATCTGTCCAGTAAAGCAACCCCCCAAATTAAGATTTTTATCTTGCAGTATTTTTAATTTTTCTCATAAAATTTTGACTTTATCCTCATGAATTTATGACATTATTCTCGTAATTTCCCAAATAAACAACACTGCTCTAGTTAATTTTTTTGCTCTAGTGCCTTCCGTTCGAGTTGCTTGCCCCGCTCATGTGGCCAATAACCATGTGCGAAGTCTCGCTATCTAATGCCAATCACCTGGAGAGGCATGTGAACTCTCAAATGAGGAAGTGGCTCGGACTAACAAGGTGCCTCAGCTGCATCGGACTCTGGGGCAATGAAGCCCTCTCACTGCCAAGCTGTAGCCTGGTGGAAGAATTTCAATGTACCAAAGTGAGGCTAGACATGTCCCTCAGAGAATCTCGGGACCCGGTAGTGGGAGGAGTTGATCCTACCCTAGCAACAGGAAAGAAATGGTCTCCAGCTGCAGTTATACTGCATGCTAAATCTGCCCTCTGCCACTGAGATATAGTCGGCCTCAGCCTGGGTACAAAAACGCCTACTTGGCGAAAGGCAACTACCACAGAATGCAGAGCCATGGTGATAGAGGAGGTGCACCGACAGGAAGAAGCAGACAGATGTTCCAAAGCTGTAGCATAAGCCAGACAGGGCTGCTGAATGAGGCGAGAGGGCGTTGGGAAGAGGAAACGCACGTAGAGCTAGATCTGGAGCATGGAATAGGCTGAGCTTCATCATGCAAGAAAAAGTATGTGAAGCCCTTGGAAATACCTGGATCTCTGCATAAATTGGTCATAAGATGTGTTCTGATCTTCATCTAAGTCAGTCTTCTTTTACTGAACACAACATGTAAACTTTCACAGTTCAGGGTGGAACCCTTGGATTCAATAACTGGATGGCCCTCCTTTGGCAACAATAACTTCAACCAAAATCTTCTTGTAGTTGCCGATCAGACCTGCACAACGGTCAGGTACAATTCTGGACCATTCCTCTTTACAAAACTTCATCAGTTTAGCAATATTCTTGGGATGTCTGATGTGAGTCGTTCTCGTGAGGTCATGCCACAGCATCTCAGTCAGGCTGAGATCAGGACTCTGACTGGGCCACTCCAGAAGACGTGTTTTCTTCTGTTGAAAGCATTCTGTTATTGATTTACCTCTGTGCTTTGGGTCGTTGTCCTGTTACAACACCCATCCTCTGTTGAGCTTCAATTGGTGGACAGATGGCCTTAAGCTCTCCTGCAAAATGTCTTGATAAATTTGGGAATTCAATTTTCCGTCAGTAGGCAATCTGTCCAGGCCCTGAGGCTGCAAACCAGCCCAAACCATATTGCCCCCTCCGCCATACTTCACGGTTGGGATGAGGTTTTGATGTTGGTGTGCTGTGCCTTTTTTTCTCCACACATAGTGTTGTGTATTCCTTCCAAACAACTCTAACAAACAACTCTAACTTTGATTTCATCTGTCGGCAGAATATTCATTTCACTCTTCATTTCAAACAAGGTAATTGCACACATAAGCTTTTAACTAATGAAAAAAAAAAAAAAATGGCATTATGTGAGCCTTCATACTAATCCAAATACAAACCATTGACACATGATAGTCAGAGTCCTGCGTGGGCCCACCCACAAACACACAGAAATCTCAACCCTCCTCCTCACACAGCTGCAGTCTATTATTTATGAATGGGATATGTGTCACACTGAAATGTCCCATTTCTGGAAATGATTTATCAGCTGGATTTTTGCTGTCTTTGTTACCTTTTCGTGCAAATCCCCAACTCATAATCAAATGACTTATTTACTGAAGCCGCATAATTCAAGTGGTACATAGTTTTCAGCAGGCAAAGAACCCTGCACATTTTTGCAAGTATTATCACACCCTGGCTCCCTTTTCGTTCCTCTTTTCCTCAATGGAACTTTAGAGTGTCATCTAAGAAGTCCTGTTCCGGTGGCATTAGACCAGGTATTAATGTTCTTTACACCCCAGAAGTCTACGTCTCCTAAGTCTGGAGCTCCATCAGTGAAGATTTATGCTGTTAGAAGTTATTTGCTTCAGAATCCCATATCAGGCTTTGCTGTAGGTTGACCAAAGGCCACAGTGGGCACGGTGAAGCGTATGATCCTAACCTTCATCTGTGTCCTTGCTCTCAGTGGGTGAACACCAACTTAGTTAAGACGGCATTGGCATTAAATGAATCACAATTTTGCTATGGAAGCCAACTAAAAGAAAAAAGTTTTTACTGAGCTGGTGCTGAAATCGTGAGCAGCCCTGTAACATGTCATCAGCAAAAATGGAGAAATCCAAAATTGTTCACCGACATTTTAATCAAACATATGATGAATATCACTTTTACCGTTACAACAATGAAGTCCAGCTTGCTATGAAGTCTGATTATTCTGACCTTGCGGCTTGAAGAGTCTTAAGTTGCTTTTACCCTGTATACTATACTGTAGTGTGACAGTAATCTTTTAAAACAATAAAGTAAGAACTCTTCTCAGAAGAAACACAGATGTTTAAATAGGCATGCTTTTCCATGTTTCTTTAAATAAATCTCCCAAATAACTGATTTAAAATGATATTCTATTTTTTTAGATGTACAAGTTTCTGAATAAATATCAGTTAAAATATATAGCAGATGTCCATTTAGTTAATGTTTCAAAGTGCCGGGTCTCGCTGTTTAGTTTGGCAGATTTTAAACCCTTAAGTCCAGAGATTGAAATTGCGTACAACCTGTCGGCCTTTCTCCTAATTAAGACGGAGAGGGAATCTGGGTTATTTTGGCATTTTTAAATGCACTAATCCTCTGACAGGAGGTCGAACATAGCAGAGAGGAAGGACTTAGTGCAGAAAGGACTGTGAGGACCAGGAGCTGTTAAAGTCCCTATCTTTTATAAATGAGCAGTGTTCAGCTAATGGACTTAAACATTGCGGAGCTACTTTAAACAAACCGAGTGAGCACTTACTGATGCCTGTGCACAGCACAAAGAAACATTAAAACACAACAAGTCAGAAGTGACAGAGTCTGGGTGAAATATTCATTCCTCTGTTTTCTTCAACATCCTTCTCAACTCCTCTTTTCCCTGTTTCCAAATTCGATATTTGAAATATTCGCATGTCTCAGCAGGGTGCATATGTATGCATGTGTGTTTTTGTGTGTTTGTGTCTGTGATGGAATGGGGTCAGATGAGTTTTAGTTTTGTCTGAGTTGCTTCCTTTGATGTGTTGAAGCTTTTGCTACAACAGAGATCAAGAGGGTCCCACAGCTTCCCAAGGTGTGTGTGTGTGTTAGTCTTTGTTCATCTGCAGTTGTGAATTTGCATTGTCATTTGACGTCTCTCTAGAACCATTCGCACATTGTTTTTAGGCGTGTGTAGAGTGCCCGCCCACATGGTGAAGAGCATCGTAGTCCCCCAGAGAACACTTCTCCTCTGTTGTCCTGCTGCCATTTGTCCAATTTAAACTTTTGCAGGCAGCGCTTCAGTCTATTATGGGATAGCAAATAAAGGTCAGACCTCTCACGCATACTTAGGAGCATGCAGGGGAAAAGGTTGCAGTGCACACGAGGGTGGGGGAGAAACCAAAAGTCAAAACACAGGCAAAGCAAAGCCTAACAGAGCTGTGTGTTGTGTGGGTGGACAACAACCAATATGCAATCAAAGGAAGGCTTCAAGACGAATTCAAACACCTATATGCAGAGAAAACTGTCCAATTTTCATACAATACTGCCTAACTTTAATAGAAGGAGTTTCAATTTTTAATTAGCTCTGTTGGCCTTTTAGTTATTTTCTCTGTGCGTCAACGCACTAAAGCTTTTCAGGGGTCATTTTCCTGTGAGTGCATCAGCGCTCCAGCAAGGGCTGTAAATATTACATCACACGAAGAACCTCACACGGAGCCCTCCTGCTCACACATGTGAGCTTTAATGCTGCACCTTGAGAAGCAGAAACCCAAATTAATACTCTTGAGACCTGCTTTGAAATTTTTACGATCTTAGCAAAGCTTTAATGACTCAATGAACAGGTTTTAAATTCGCCTTCCCCTCCAGTAGGTCATCTTTCTGAAGATGGATTAGATAAGTACAGTAGTGAAGGACAGCTTTCATTTTTATCTTTTACTCTCCATTTCTGTTTATTCCTGACAATTTTCTTCACCTTAATGTGCTCAGATAATTGTTATTTGTTTATTTTAAAAATGTCTGCTTCCTTCTGCTTGTTTTTGATAAATTGCCAGCTTCAAAGACATTTTTAAAATAAATAAAGACATTTTTTTTTTTTTTCCCTTATTTATATCGCAATAATGGTTAGAAGGCTGAAGGCTGAAACTGAACTGTCTACCAGCCGAACCTGCAGTTAGGCTCCCACCCGGTGGAAGAAATGTGGATGTACAGTACACAAACTGCATATTAGAATTCTAGTAGTAATCACAATACCACAAGTCACACAAAGAAAATATTACACGTTTACTTGCCACAACACAATCTGTAGCACAACAACAACATAATAATAATCTGTATATTGTTATTCCTGTTGCATAAATACTTTTTTCAACACACAAATAATGGTAGAATCAACAAAACGAACGAATACAAGTATAAATTTGTATGCACCTTTATTACACTGAAAGTAATTAACCGGATTTTGGTATATATTATTAGTAACACACCATATTTTTGAAATCACTTTAAAAAATGTTGACTGTAAAAATTTTATCAAATCGAGTGCCCTGCAATGTGCTTGTTTGTGGACAATCTTTCAGTCCTGACAGTTTCATCTTTATGTAATGAGGGTGTGTATTGGTGTTTTTGGAGAGTCTCTGACACCTCTGGAATCCAAATACATGTTTATGTTGACTGGCTGGACTGTTGCTTGAATCCATTCATTCACCCCGAGGTAAAGAGTGAAAGAAGCTATTGTCCACGTTCAGACGAGAGATTCCGAGCACTGAAAACACTCAGACATTCAGCAGCTCAGCACCCACACCGCAGGTAAATCTTGCATTTCTGATGTTTGACATATACGTCGCTGATCACTAAATTAATTAATTGTTACTTAATTACTCAATTATTAGTTTCTCTTATTGGAAAACTTGTTTGTTTAAATTTTGACAGACATGAGGTCTGTGCTCCTGTTTGTTCTTATGAGTGGTAAGTCAGACAATTTCATGTCTTTCAATCCTTTGCGTTAATGTTTTAGATGATCATCCACTTGAATATTCAGAGCATTTTACTGCAGTCTGACTATTTGAAATATGTGTAGATTTAGCCTTTCATGACTTTATCATTTGAAATGAAACTTCTGCTATGAGTAATTCGTCACTCCTGATATTGGGTTCAGGGGTTTTTGCAGCTCCATTTGTGAAGGAAGAGGAGGCAAAGAAATTCATCAGGCTGAAGAGACAGTCGGGGGGATACTGGGATCCATACGACTCTCAGAACCAGTGGGGTTTCACCATTCAGGAGCAGGTAACGCGGGGGCGGTGTCGGGGAGGAATTAGTCAGTTTGAGCATGATATATACCCAAAGACTTCAAAGAGGTATTTTGATGTTAACACATGTTTCTCCCTCAGGCAAACGAGTACTGGACAGCCCTACGAACAGACGCTCAGTACTACATGGACATGAGTAACTTGATGTTTGACCGCTCTGTAGTATCGTGAGTCAGATAATAAAACACACAGCATGTGCCAATGGTCTTTTTTATTTATCTAGTGAGCCTCACATTACCAAGACTTTATAATATACTGCAAGTGAGGGCAGTAAATGCTGCTAGTGTGGTACTTTCCCTGAGTTTCACCATTTGATATTAATACATATATAACCTATTATGCTCCAATTTAAATAAGTTTTCCGTACCAAATTTTTTAAAGAAATTTCTTCCGTTTGGCTGTGTTGCAGGGAAAACCACAGACTGTACATGGAGATGCTGCGCAATGCACGAGCTCACCTGGACAGCCAGACTGGCGGACACAGATAAAGAAAAGAATAGAAAAAGACACAAGAATATATAGCGTGGGTATTTATGATATATGACTTGAGCAGCGTGATATTTTAACACATTCTGAGCCTCAACCATGAGCTGCTTTTATGAAACCATGAGTTAGTTTTGCATTGAAATACTGAATACTGGACATTAGAGTTGTTCTTATTTAAAGGGTGATTCAGAGCTAATCCACATTTTTGAAGATAGATTTTTTTAAAAAAAACAGAAACATATGCAATGATTAGAATTAGTAGAGTTGAAACAATTCATGTCTTTTTGATTTCAATGTATAGAACATTATGTTCACTACCACGTATTGAATGTGACATTTCAGTGGAATATAAAATATTGAGTTAAATCAAAGTTGTCGGAAAGTTAAATGTAGTTTAATTTAGTTAAATGCAGTTGTGTAAAATGTACGGCTTAACATACATTTTATACAGACAACTTGGATTATATTAGATTTTTTTTTTCATTTAATTAAAGCTAGAATAAAAGCAAATGAAATTGTGAATTGTTGTGCTAAATCCCTTTTCACACAAGTAATTCAAACTAACACAACCTGATGTAAATTTAAGAACAAGCTCTGTCTCGCATTTCATACCCATCCTTAACTAATGTTGCATGTTTTAAATATGGAAATAGAAGTTGACCTAAAAGTGTGAGAGGAATCAAAGAATAATTTATTTTCAGTTCAGTTCATGTGGGGGAAAGTTTTGTGTTCTATGTCTTGCTGACGTTGCATTTGAGGATTTTTTTCTTCATCACTCTGGTCCAGGAGGTGGTGCTGTAACTGTCTATGTGATTTACAACTTTAACGTTCATTGAAGCGCACAAAGGTAAATGAGGAATTAAAAATGACGGATAAATGTCATAGCTTTAAAATAACTTTATTAGTGTGATTAATGTTACCAATAAAACTCCCTTTACTGTAGGTTTGAGAATTGGAGAACTTTAAAGAAGAAATGTCAAAACATTTGTTCATTTATCCAGTGTATTTTATACTGTGTGATGAAACAAAAATGGTTTCATTAACTGCAGTGACTAAAATGAGAGGACACAACATTAAATTGGTACAAGTTGTTGACTAAACAAATTAGAGCTGTCATTAATTATTTAATGACTGTCCTTTAATGCTTTAATGACTGTTTCTCTCTTCAAAGGTTTTGCAAACATGTAAGAAGTTGTTGCCTCTCTAATAAGTGCATGTAAGGTACACTGACACAGTAAATTATTTTTCTTATATGTTCTTGTAAAAGTAGTCACAGTAAAGGGCATTTGGTGTTTCAGTTTTTTGCAACCAAAAACAACCCTTCTCACTCATTATTGGACTCAAGGGTTTTGGAAATTATAAAGATATTGAAGTAACCGCTTGACATTGAGGACTGAAATGGATGTTTCTAAGTTTGTTTGTCTTTTTTAACCATCCCAGAGATTAAATGCAATGCAGTCAATTCATAAATTACACATTGAAAAGTCTGCCACATACATTAAATCAAGAACAGCGTTAGATTAGAAATAAAAACAATAATTAGGAAATGGGCCAAATAAAAAAACTATCTCATAGATTCATGTTACACTGTAAAACTAATTAGTTATTTAAATTTAAAAGTTAGTGTCCAGGCTGAAATAAAATTTAAAGTTCACAGAAATTATGAAAAACATGCTTAGGCAACTTTTGAATGATTCAAAGTTAATTCAACTTCGTTCAGGGAATTTCACATTTTGAAAGACACTAAGTTTTTCAATTTAAAACAACTAGTTGTTCTTCACAGTGTGCGCTGAATGGTATTGGTCGATTTTTCATTTAATTTTTGCTTCAATACCATTCTACAATGACTGCCATGTGTGATCTACTGTACTGATAGCGCCATGTTGCTTAAACTCTAAAATCACTGTGTGTTGCAATTGAAATGTAATGACTTTGACCATCAGATGGCTAAAAATCACTGCAGGTTGCACCAATTTCCACTGAGATTGTCCTATATATCTATAGATAAACATTATGACATCACAAAAATTTGAAGTATGAAATAATGTGCCTAAACATATTATACTTAGTGACTTATTTACATACAGACCATTTTATGCTGTGAGTCAACAGAAGAAACCTAAGCATTAATTGTAAATCAAAAAGTCAAAATTCTCCTTCAAAAGCACCTGTAGTGGCTTGTGCCGGCCTGGTGGAAGAGGTGTGTTATTGCTGCTAGTTTGAAGTTGGATCCTCACTTGTAGCTGGAGGAAGGATTTTCATAAACTTATGCAGAGCCGGCGTGAAGATCAGGATGGTGCCCAGGACTGAGACGGTGAGAAAAGCCCACAGGAAGATCCTGTCCAGCACCTGAGCAACAAACTTCCAGTCCTGCACCACCTGGGAAATGGCATGAAAGTAACACGTGAATCTGTTGCAACAGCTTAAATCTGTGTTGGGTGATAGCAGCTAAACCAACCTCGCGGATGAAGTGTTCCTTGCGGATGTGTCTGCTGATGTAGCGCACTGAGTAAATAGCCTTGTCCAACATGGTCGCCCAGGCCTCGTCCTCCTTCCCCTCAGAGGTCGCCTGTCCGTGGGCTGTACTGCTCGCCTTCTGGCCTCCTCTACGGCCTCCAGAGCGAGGCTTTAGCTCTGGGCTTTCAGGAGCCAGCTCTGGGTAGTGGTAGCGGTCAGTGTGTCCTCGCATGCAGAGCAACCTTGGAAGTTTCTGCAGGAAGAGATTACGAACCCACGGCGACATGGGGTGGTATGTGGCCGAGGAGCGGTGGTGCACGTTGATGACAAAGACGGTGACAATGATTGACAGTGTGACAAAAATCATGATGAACAGCAAGTACTCTCCGATGAGTGGGATCACCTTGGAGGAGGAGGGGATGATCTCCTCTATGACCAGGAGGAACACAGTGAGGGACACCAGGACTGAGGTGGAGAGAGACAGCTTCTCTCCTTCGTCTGACGGAAGGTAAAATACCAGGACAGTCAGGAAGGACAAACCCAAACAAGGGATGATGAGGAAGAGGGTGTAGAACAACGGCAGCCTCTTCAGAATAAAGGAATATTTGATGAAGGGGTACGAGTACAAGCCGTCTTTCCTGTTCCCTTTAGCACCGGTGGCACTGAGGATCTCCCACTCTCCATTATCGAAGAAGTCCTTCCGATCCACCTGCTTGTCTATCAGGATCAAGTCCACCATGTTGCCGTCGTATGTCCAGGAGCCAAACTTCATGGTGCAGTTCTGGCGGTCAAAGGGGAAGAAGGTGACATCCATCGTGCAGGCAGATTTGTAACTAGCAGGTGGTGTCCAGGTGATGGCACCGTTGTACCTGACAATGGCCTTGGTCATCAGGGAGCCCTCGAACCGCCCATCAGCGCTGAAGAAAAATGGAAAGAGAATGAGAAAATAAAAACGCTCACCTAATGTTCCTGCTCTTTTTATACCAGCAGAGCGTCAACTTAATCCCTAAATGAGGATTAAAAAAAAGACTTATTTTAGTCGCTCAAAGACTGGGAAATGGATACAGGAATTCTCTGTAAGACTGACTTAAAGATAACTGTGTGACTGTTGGTTCCTGACACATCACTGCAGTCTTACTTCTCATACAGGACGATGTCCGGGAGCCAGATGTTCTCAGAGGGAACTCTGATAGAGGTGATCCCTCCATAGTTCTCTGGATTCCAGCGCAGCTTGTAGTCGATCCACTCCTGCAAAACGTAAGAACAGGACGCAAGATGCAGCGCACATTTATGATCACCATAAAGACACAGAGAGAGAGGCGTCTCCCGTATCTTTCTGCTTCTTATTCAGCCTTTTATAAAAAACAGTTTTAAAACCTTATTTAGAAGGAAATTGCTCTGACTCTCTTACCGCTTTTAATTGGAATTTACATTTCTCAAACTTAATTTATGATATTTAGACTGGCATCAGTATTCATCTGTGTTTTTTTGGAAGACTAACCTATATGAATATTAGCATGTTCCTTCTGACACTATTGATTTAATCTTGCCCTGCACCTTCTAACTGATGCGTGGAGACAAACAATAAGAGTAAGTGTGATCACATTGCTCCAGTTCGTATCTAGGCACTTGCTCACCTGACACAACCAAACATTGGTTGTCATGAGCTGGTTCTTCTCATCCTAAAACAAAGACAACAAGAAAGATATATTTTTTAAAATAGTATAGAAAAAAAACAGAAGCTACCCATTTGGGTTAAATTTACCATCACTGATTAACCAATGTTACCATCATGCATTTATACAGTGAGCAAGATAAATAAAACCTTTAGTAAACCGTAAGATTCTGTAATGTTGCTGTGAAATCATCCTTTTTTAAGTATTTAAACTAAATTAACAATATTAAATAGGCTGGCCTCAGTAATATATCATGATGAACAAGATGTATCTTTGCGTTAAATGTTATGTTGCTTGTCTAGAGCAGAAATTATTTCTGATCCTCCACTGCACTGTTTTATTTGATGAATGGATGAGACGAGGAGCTTGGTTGAAAGTAAACTAAATTATCTCTCATTCGCCTCCGTCTCTGCCACTTCCTTGGCAAACACAGCAGACACAGAAACATGAAACCAGAGGTGGCTTCAGCGACCCGAGCTGAAGCAAGACAAATGCAACGTGAGGTAAATAAAGCAGGACAGGAATTATGGTTAATAGAGGTTTATTTCCACATCAGCGGAAGCAAGTTTGAGAAAATATGGGAAACACTGAGAGCAAAAGACTTGACAGAAATAAATCTAGTTGGGAGATACGCAAAGACGTAGCTGTTCAGTGTTTTCAGACCAGGCCGCAGCTGTCAAAGTGAGTTGAGTGCTTTGGTGATCACATAGAGCAGAGGTGAACCATAATCTAATACAGACCCATGGAGCAGCCAGAGACTCAGGGGACAAAGTGAAGACAAGCTGCTGCATCTCTGTTTATCTCTCTTTCCCAAAACACAGCAGACCTGACTCCTGTGCAGGGCCATGGGGGGCTCTTTGTGAAATTCAGCACTGATTCTCCTCGTCCAGCTCCAATGTTAGGTGGAAGGGTTGAATCAAAACTGGTTGAGATGAATATTTCAAGCAGAGGAGAGTAACTCCTCCATTAGCGTCCTCCGCATTTTTCTTTAAAACACCTAAACCATCTCAGCCTATCACAGGCAGCTTCTGAAATATTAAAGAAACACTCTGGAGAGAGTCTGTGTTTGTAGATGTGAACAGAGTGCTCCAGATCTATTTCAGGATCTCGGAAAGCTCTGCGCTGTGCCGCTGCCGTGAATTATCCAGCTTCAGCTTCACCACGGACAGCGACACTGATGTGCAGATATTAAGGAATAAAGCAACCAGACCCAACTTGTTACGTCCTCACGTGCATTAACTCATTTTACTCTATTGATTTCTTTAAGTAGCTAATTCAGGCTTACATCTATTTTTTTTCCTGTTAACTTACCAATTCTTAATGAAGACATGATAAATTACATATACAGCATTAAAATATATTAATTTTTTTGTGGCGACTCCTAAAAAAAGCTACGTAAAGCCGAAAGAGAAAGAAGAAGTCTATTAATATTTTCAAGAAAAGGCTAAATGGTTGGTTTATTTAGTAAATCAAATATAAGTAACTTGTTAATATGTCAGGGACTGACTGATTTTTTTATTTTTTTTAATCTTTTACAGTAAAGCAGCATCTATGGGATCAAATGTTAATTCTATGCAGTATTCATGTTCCTGGTAACCAAAACACAAAAAGGAAATAGTCCCCCTGTGCAACTGACAACTGTATGAACAATTTTTGGACGTGAATAAAGAACTAAAGCACAGAGCAAGAATCAGGCTTTTACTTCACAGATCTGGAATCTGGAATCACATCTGGAATATCCTGAGATTTTCTTTAAGATTTGAGCCATGATGAGGCTATACATAACATTAGACAGAGGCGTTGAGTTGAATCCCATAATTTCTAACTACATTTCTGCCTTTAAACTTAAAAAAAAGTGTTCTCCATGCTGTGTGTTCTCCACTGAAGTTTCTTATATTTCCAAACGTATGGTTGATAGATGACAACTGCATGTATGGAGCCTAACTGAAGACACATTTCTATGTGACTGACCTGTTAAATCTTTTATGAAGTGGAAAACTCAATGTATGCCTGTAGTGAAGGGTTCAATGTTGAGGCCAGTGGAACAATACGCTGGCAGGATTTGGTTAGCATGAGATAGATGCTCAGTTATTTATTATTACAGTTATGGGCTGTGTAAAAATGAACAGCCCACATCTTGTTCTGAAGAAACAGATTGTAAATTAGCATTTGTTATTTATAGTGTGTGTTCTCACCACATCAACCAGCTGGGAGATCTTGAGTCCAAAGCGAACTTTAATGGTGTCGTTGGCGTGCTGGATAGGCCTGACCCAGCGCTGGTACCCTTGGAAAAGGTTCCTCAGCAGGGCGTCCTCCATCTCCGCCAGGGAGACAAACTCACTCTGACCTGCAACAAACAGAAGGAACATGGATCAAGAATAAAGTACAGTAAAGCTTTGATATTCCCACTGACTGCGACGATTGGTTGGTTTATCAATTAGAAGGCCTATGTAAGGCCCTAATAATTGTTTTTTAAATGTAGTAATCTAATAATGAATTAAATATTTCAGTCTCCAAATACAAAAACTTGACTTTCACTACTTCAGTAGACTGAAAAATAGACAAGTCATTACCTTCTAATTACTGTTCTTAACCCTCTCTTTTAAGACGTACCACCAATGCTTCGGTCTCCAGAGACGCTTTCAACTACTTTTAGTCTCAAAGTCCACTAAGGTTGAGTAAGCAGCAGCACCTGGACATTCAAATTAAATTTGCTGTGGCTTTCTCCTCCCTCATCACGTGACCTTTCACAGAGCATCTGTGCAAATACAAGATGGTTTAAACTTTGAAAAGTCTGTTTCAGTGTGCAAATCTTGCTGACACATGGTGCAGCTGATTACAGCTGCAGGTGACTACAGAGAACAGGAAGAGGCAACAAAATGAAGCAAGACCAGCTGATCGGCTGACCTCCACAAGAAGCCACGCTCTTCTTCAGGAGAATCATAGCAGCCGTGACTCCAGCGGAGGGGCAGGCATCGTTACCGTACATACATGAGAATATAAGACGGGATGAGGAGTGAATGATGCGCCCCTGCACTTTGTAACAGAAGCCGGGCGGTCAGCAGTACGTCGGTCTGCCCGGGGCGATATGATGTCTCTGGGGAAAGCAGAGACTGTAATATTGACAAGAGACAGCTGCAATGTCAGCTACAGGAGAAGTCAAGAGCGAGCGCTAATGTGTGCGGTGAAGAAGCGCGTGGACCTTTAACCTGCTGCTGGTTTCTCCTCGGGCTGCACATCTGCCTGTACTCATGGCCGACAAGGATGTAATGTATAAGCAAACATAAACCACCGGCTGAACCGGCAACAGGGCATATTAGACCATTTCTGTCCTTTGAGGGACACTCAGGAAAAGATGCTGAGTGCTGGATGCTGACACCTGTGTTCCTTTTTGTCTCTGACCCACTGACCGATGACTCCAGGACCTATTGACATCGACTCCAGGACAAACAAACTGAACGCTGATTACTATTTACTTCCAGATAGTAGCCATAATATCGCATTATTGCCATAGCAACTACAAGCCCACTAAAAACTGTGTTATTTTGATTGCACTTCCTCCAAATGCTGGATCAAAGTTTAGCAGCACACACTGAAATCTTGCAGTTTTCACCCTCTGACTTTCTATCAATAACAAGCTTGAGATGAATTAAAGGATAAAGAAATAAACAAATAAATGTTTACTTTGGGATTGACAGGGTCATCAGAGATTATGCAGGAAAGATTTGATGAATGTTGAATCACATAGTCTGTTTGCGGTGCAAAAAAAAAAACAGCACTGGTGAAAAAAGTGAAAAAAAAAACAAAAAAACAAAAAACTATTTTGGAGAAAAAGCAATCCCATCATCTTACCGGGCTTGTCGGCGAGGAACCCCGGAGAGAGCACCGACCACAGGATGAGGACCGCCAACTTCATGCTGCTGTCCCGCTGCTGCAGCCTTTTCTAACAGTCGACAGGAGAGCTGGAGAGCAGGAGAGCTGGAGAGGACTGCACGGTTCCCTCCGAGGTTCCCACCACCACTGCTCATTACCATGCCGAAAACAAGCCCCGCGCAGCGCGCTCGCGAGGAGCAGGGAGCCGGTGTGAGGACGCGCTCCGTCACGGGGAGCTGCTGTCACCGGAGCAGCTCTCAGGATAGCTCTCAGGAGGAGGAGGAGGAGGAGGAAGAGGGATGGGTGGATGCTGGGGTGAGGCTGAGGCGTGAAGTTTAAACTTTACTTCCATCAGTGCGGTTACATTACATCTTTATTACTGTTATAATATTGCTCATGTGGACTGTGACACTGGGCGTGTTTACACTAGACCTACCTACTCATTTTACAGAACATGAGGCTTAGATATTTGTGACATTTGTATTATTTCTATTCTAATAGCATCAGCTATTAGACATCAATCAGCTTTGCATCTCGGCCAAAGCGCGTGGCCCAAGTGTTGGTACTCCTCCACTGGGGGGCGCTATACAAGAGCAACAGCAACATAAAAATATTAAAAATAAATTATTATGGATGAGGGAACAAGGTTTTCATACTCTGTAATTTCCAGATTAACTGCAGGCAAAAAAAGAATGCTTAGTGTTTGTGTCTGTTTTTCCCACATTGAAAACCCCAGATCAAAAATAAATAAATAAATATCACCATTTTGTGAGTGTTTTTTGAAGTGTAGCGACTATCGTTCTGCAAAACTGCTCTTATATGTCCTGGTGAAGAGATGAAAGCATGCAATTGAGAGGTAGCCAAATAACAATGAAGGTCAGCACTGATCCCATCAGGCATCATAATCAATATCTATTCACACTCCAGGTTACCAATCATAGTAGTTTTTCAGTATGACTGGAGTGAATCGTTTAGTGGGAACCATATATGCTGTCAGGGTTGTGAGACACCCGAAAAGGGTTGGACCCAAATGGAGACAAGGCAGGTTATGTTCAGGAACACAGGTGGGTTCAGTGAGGAGGCAGGGAACAATTTCCTGTCTCTATGGTTGCTAAAACATGATGGAAGTTCCCTTCCCTTTCAGATGCCCTCTCGGTGGACAAAATGTGATAAAGCATCTGCTAGTTGCCTTTCTAGCTGAGGAATTGCAATAAGGTGTCCTGTCAGGGGGTCTTTTCTAGGTGATAGAATATGATAAGGTGTCCTAGGTGCCCAGTGCCATCCACAACTGGTGCCCTTTTACTCATTTTGCCCCTTGACCCCATACATCCTTAGTCTGCCGCTGTTCAGTAATATTTATTTGATAAAAACCAAAAGCTTCAAAATGAAGGCAAAAATCCAGAACACTCAAGTAAAAAAAACAATGTCGTACAGAGCACAAAGCAGAAAAGACACAAATACAAATACACAAAACAAACGTGGCAAAGACAGAGGAAGAGGAAGGCTAACAAGCCACGGGCAAAGGATGTGGGTGATCAACATGGAGGAAAATGAACAATCGGAGCAAGTGTGAACCAAGTCGTGACACAAGGAGGAAACCTTCAAAATAAAACTGGAAGAAACAAATTTTTAAAAATGATAGAAGTATGGAATTTTGTCCACTCTGTGCTACATAGAACAGAGTACTTTTTTATTTTTCAGGGCAATTTAATGACATTTCAATAACAACATTCTCTTTTCTTTGTTAAAAGCAAACCTAGACTTCCTTGGATCCAGACAGAATGTAAAACAACGTTCACAACACAGGACCGTCACACCATCCATAGCTCATCTCTACTCCTCCCATCTGACTGTCAGTAAACCCTTGTCCAAATCAACTTTCAACAACATGGTGACAAAGTCACGATTCTTCGGAATACTTTATTACAGGAGCTAAATAGATTTTGAACACTGGATTGAAACATAACCACGCAGTCGCTTCGGTATGGATAAAACATCAATGTCAGAGCCGGCCTCGTGAAAACGTAACAGATCTGCACACAGAAACACAGCGTCATGTCCAATCGCTGGATCAGACATCCCGCGACTGGACATGAACACTCAAACGGCGCACAATCTGACACGTCATTGCCAGATGTTCCCACGAGGCCAGTGTCTCTTTCAGGAAGTCTCCTCGTCTGCGTTCCTGCATTGCACCTACAGACAGCAGCAACCAGCAGGCTGCTGCAAAGACTCATGGGAACATCATCAAAGTCTGCAGTGTATCTATTTGCAGGGAGTTGTTGCTGGTGCAGCAGTTTGAGTGACCGAGTCCTCCATCACTGGTGAGAGAAAGACAATCAGAATATTGTAATAAATTATGTAAAACTCTGATCATGTTCCTCATTGTTGTTTTATTAAAGCTATTAAAAGTGACACTGGAGCACTTACTGTTTAAGAAAGACAGACATGGAGAGGAAAAGAGAAAGGGAGCAGTAGAGGCTCCGAATGACACTTTTTGATATTTCACCGGAAAATAAAAATACTGGCAGCTGATTTTTTTATGATTTAGGTGAAATGCCAATGATAAATTCCGGAATTGGGAATGAAAGTCTTCACAACAAACTGTGATAAATATGGAACCCAGAAAACATCAGCATACAAGACACCCTCTCACACTCACATGCGTGTCCTCTGTAGCCAACCAGGCACGAAGCAAACCCTTTTTTTATTCTTTCCTCTCCTCCTTCTCGGTGTCCCCCCCTCCCCTCCCTGAGCTGAAGTGACAGGGATTACGGGAGGCTGATTATCACAATGAAATTATCCTGATTTTCTGCTCCACTTGGAGCCGTGGGGCGGGCAGCTGCGGCCTCCGAGATCGTCCCGTCTGCCTCGCCTCTAATCATTTGCAAACACAATTTTTTCCTGGGCTGGAAACCTGCCGGTGGCTTCCCAGGTGCCTGTGGGCAGATGCATCTTTATGTATGAGTGTGTGTGAGCGAGAGACAAAGATGGAAAGTAAAGACAGAATACATTTTCTGCATCTGTGTGTGAGTGTGTTTTGTTTCTCAGCTGTTGTTGAGCACATAATTAGACTCTGCATAATTTTGCTCGGTGCAGAAATATTTAATTAATGAGGAAACAGCCGTGTCTCCTAAGGTTTAATCTTAATCTGTTTGTTATTTTAAGGACTTTAAAAAAGTGGTGGATAAAGGCAGCGAAGCGAATTACAACTCACGCAAGCTTCAAAGGGAAACACAAAGCCAGTGGTCCTCACGCGTGCTAATAAGATTAGGCCAGTGACGCTATGACCGGCACTTCAAGTACAAACCTGATCGCTTTGTGAGCTTTTGGCTTATTGGCGGGCGAGAATGCAAACTTGTTCAAGATCAGCCAAAGTTTTCAGTGATCTGATGCAAAGACCCCCACTCATCAATAATGCAAGAGTTCAATTATTTGATATTTTAAACATCAGAAGGTGCCAAAGAACTGCAGAGCAACATAAATGGAAAGTTTTTGATCAAATCAGAAGATTAACTGCTACAAAAGACAGAAGAACGTGTAAAGGAACTTAAAAGGATTTTGGGAAAGTGGTCAGAGCCTCTGGGATGGCTAACTTTCAGGGTAAATGTTAATTATAAGAGAGTTTAAGGTCAGTTGCAGCAAACTGAGCTTTCTCACACCGCAGACGCACACT
This sequence comes from Mola mola, assembly GCA_001698575.1. Lineage (NCBI taxonomy): Eukaryota > Metazoa > Chordata > Actinopteri > Tetraodontiformes > Molidae > Mola > Mola mola. The sequence goes on from KV751335.1 coordinate 5,531,700, forward strand.
CATACAAAATATTTATTGATCCCTAACTTGATACTTGATCCTTTTGTTCTCGTGCGACTGATGTGATGAGAAGAAAAGGTCACTGATTGTTTGGGATTCAAGCCGTCCAGACAGCTTAACAGCACTCTCCTTCAGATAATGTCATGTAGGAAAGATCAGCACGTGCAACAAAGTTACTCTGACAGGCATAAATCTCCTCTGGCATAAATGTGCAAATTGGAGTTATTGTTCAGACTGAATATCTCAACGTCTATGACTTGATATTCATTTTCTGTAGTTGCCTATCGTGTTAGATGGATGAACTGTGAAAACATCACTGATATCCTTTACTGCGTCACCATGAAGTTGAATGTTTTGAATGGATTTCCATAATATTTGGAACAAATACTGAGTCCTGCTGACTCTGATGCTCCTCTGACTTCTCCTCTAATCATCAGGTTGATGAAGGTCAGCCTGTTTTGTTTTTTTTTGTCTTGGATGACATGCTCAGAGCTAATGGATGGACTGAAGAGTGACTTTTAACTCATTTGTTTTCTCACAATCATCAGGACAAATTTCATTCTGTACAATAAAGACTTTCCCATCAGCCTTGCATTTGCTTTGAATTTAGTCATTAGCAAAACTAAGAGGGTAAAAGGGGTAAAAGCTGAGACTGGTGTATAGTGTATGAGTTTGTGTGTGTTTTGTGTCGCTTTAAACCAACCTTGTACAGCCATTTCTGCTTTCTTAGCTGGTCTTCACAACTTGCAATGGCTTTTTAGGTCAGGTCAGAATTGAGTTGTGGTGATGGTTGGCTGTTTATTATTGAAGTTGTGGTTAGGTTACGGAAAGAGCAGACTGGAATGCTTTATGTACATGAGTGTCCTCACAAATATAAAGATAAACAAATCCTGGCACACCAAAGATGTTGTCATCAGATGTGCATCAGCTGTGTGTTGTGTGTTTGTGTGTACATCTCATTTGGTGTTGTGCAGACATGTATGAATGTTTCCGTGTATATTTGTTCGTTTGGTCTCACTTTGCACACTTTGACTGTCCACCCGTTTTGGTTGATGTGCAAATGTGGACTGTGTGTACCCGTCTCATTCCTCACATTTAGAGTGTATCTGCCTGTCCGTATTGTCTCTCTGTACTGCAGTTATTTATATCTAATTAGAGTATGTGTGCGCCAGAGATGTGGCCACTCTTCAGGGCTTTGCACCCTGGGTGTCAACAGAGAGGAAGGCAGGGTGAGTGATTCCTCTCTCTGTTTCTGTGTGTCATGCCTGTGAGGAGTTCACAGTGTTTGCATTCCCAGGAGAAATCCGTCTCCATTTCTCATCCATCATCGTCACAGAAACGTTGCGTAACTTTCAGTCCCCTCTGGACGAGACAGATGATAATGACGCCCCTTCTGGCACGCTCCGACATATGGAGTGTGTCACCTACGGCCTCAGCGATGGCATCATACAAGTCTTGCAGAATACTTCACATTGTGTTTACGTCTTCACTCTGGTTCCTGACATGCAGCGCTGTGCACATTAACAGCACAGTTCCCACACGGTCTGTTTCTTTACCCTAAGATCGCTGCCTTACAATGACTGTTTGTTCTCCATCTTTGCTTTTCTTTTCACCTCGTCATGTTACTGTAAGCTGCAGCAGGTCACCCATCTTTGCACTACATCTAACTTTAGCATAGTTCTGCCCCTGTTATATGTGCCAAAATACGACTAGAGACGTTTCAGGCCCAGATAGAGAGACTGAGAGACAGAACTGATGTAGCAAGTGATGTTGCTTGAAATAATGGCTCCCACTTCAGAGTATGCAGATGATCCAAAACCCAAAATGTACAGACAGGATCCACAAAGAGAGAGGCGAGACACGTGGAAATGCAGGGATGAGGGGACTTGATTAAGATGAGGTAATGACACAGGCAAAGGGGAACACACAGACTGTGACAGTAAAATAAAACAGTAACAACTCAAAACCATGACAGTTTACCAAGCATTTAGGGAATATTAAGGGAAACACAGGCAACTGGGATTTTTGGGTCCAAATGCAGATGCACAGGTAGATCATGTTTGTCGCTTGATGACAACACAAATGTTATACAGTTACCTGGCAAAGGGAAAGGGGAGCACATGGACTTAAAACACACATGAAGGGTGGAGATAACTGGACCCATAAAACACGACAATCACAGGAGAAAAACCACAGAGGATGTGTAAATTACGTGAAGACACAAGAGGAAGAACCTTCAAAATAAAACAGGAAACAATGAATTAAAAATAATAAAGGAAGGAGTCATTTGGAAACTCAAAATGAGACAAAAATTATACCCCACACCCAGGATACAAAAGTAACTCATAGCATTCTAAATTCTTTACAAAAAATGTTTGAAAGTCGTCTTTAGTCCTTTTGCATAAGTTTTTTTGATTCATTTCTAATGAAAAACCTGTTACTGTTGGTATCCTTTTGAACTGACTTTAAGCAACTGTCAACTGCCATCGGTAAGAAGATTTTCAGCCCTCCGTCAGGAATTTAACATACAGCATATTTACATTTAAGCTGAGACCTTTCAAAACACAGTTTGTTCAGTGCCAGAGAGTTTGCTGACGCATTTTTTTTTATAGTTCTACGACAGCAGGGAATAATTTGGGGAAATGTGTCTGAGCAGATTAGAGCTGTAACGTTATTACTGTATAACTTTATGGTGTCAGTGATGTTTTAACAGAAGAGCAGCACATCCAAACATGGACTCAGCTGTGCTGAAACCTCTGCAGGAATGATGTATTAATGAAGTTCTCGCTTGTGGTCCAGCAGCAGCAGAACATACTGTATGAATGTGAGATTTTCTTGCTGTGTAGTGGCCTTCCTGCTTCTTTTACAAACTAAAGGAACAGTTCCCGATAGGCAGGAGAAGTGTCACAGCTCTGTTTTCTTGTGCTAGGCTGATCTGCTGATCCTCTACTGAAAGGCACAATGAATCTCCTCTCCAGAGGGACTTGTGTTAATCACTCAAACTGGATTGGATGATGAGAAAATTGCTCGAAAGATCAATGAAAATGTCTTAACATGTGTTTGCTATGTCTATTTTTTAAGATATAGAAGAAATGTCACAAACATAAAAGGAGAGATTAACTTTTTGGGAATCATGCTTATTCTACTAAGCTACTTAGCTTAGCATAGTTAGGCATAAAGTATCACCACGGTGAAGAAGACAACCAGCAAGGCCTCAAGACCGTTCCATAGTATTCAACCGCCCCAATTGAACCGCTGCCTTTTTTCTTTTCTTTTTTTTGAGTTAAAGACAAAAGATACGATGAAATATTCTGATGAGCAAGCTTTACATGTGTTAGCAGGTTGGATTTTACCTTAAGACAGAGACAAACCGCCTGTTTTCCTCTTCCTACTCTTCACGCTAAATTGAACTAATCAGCTAGTGGTATCAACAACACAAGCGATCAGATTTTATTCAAGCCTACTGTCAGTAATCTACCTCCATTTAAGAAGAATGTTTTGTCTCTGATTTTCTTTAATTGCCTCTGTCGTTGAGCTCTTCATGAGTTTGCATGTTTCCTTACTGGGGTAACAGTGGTAATGGTAACAGGTATGGGCATTATATTTTACAATACACCCTGATGTCATGTCAAACACATCAAAGCCACACTGCATAGCACACTGTGAATGATGCCTTGGGAACACTCATACGAGTACAATAAGTACAAATCAGCCTATTAGCAATAAGAGATTTGAGGGAATGGAAATTGACATGCCAACCACCCTCCACTCCTGTTTAAACCATATATGCAAGGATGGCAAAGTTTACTTTCACACAAGTGAACATAACACGTGACAGAGAAAGACTCATTGTTGTTTAATTTATCAGGGTAGCGTGTGTATTTCCATTAAAGTTGACCTAAAGTGCTGCCGATGCTTGGTTTGTTCGGTCCCTCCACCAAAATGTTCGATTTTAATTCCAAAACAATGTTCCTTCATCCATCTATAAATATTCATCGGATAATCAAATTAAAAGGCTGCTCCATGTGAGCATGTGCGAATGTGTGTTTGGTGTGTGCAGATACTTCTTCATGTAGCAACCATTTGCGTGTGAGAGAATGTCCTGCGAGTGTGTGTGCACGTGCGTTCCGAGGGCTCCCGTTGGAATGAATTATTTAGAGGAGAGTCTGTTTTGCTTATTTGTGGTCCGCTGGCCACGGGCACGTAAAGTTCTGCTCCTGAAGTCGCAAGAGACTACCCTCATTCACCATCCACCCTTCTGCAGCATGCCCCCATCTCACCCTCCAACCCCAGCCTAACGTTTCCCAGCATCCTCTAGTGGTCCACTGCAGATGTCACCCTTTCGCAGTCTTGCCTCTCAGTCCCCAAAACTAAAGTCTGAGAAGAAAAGAAAGATGCAGAAAGAGAAGAAGATATGTGTGGCATGGAACAGAATCATTATCATCTATTTTTCAAAAAGTTTGAACTCAGAAAGCCAGCATGCCACATGAAAGGAGGTCTGAGAGACAACACGCGCTGTGACATGTCTACCATGCCGGAGACCTGCTATCTAGGAGCTGCATGCTAACAGTCAGCGACAAGAGCGAAGAGTCATGTTAAATATTCATCCATGTGGCCGGCTTAATAATGTATTATCCCTCAATTTAGCACCCGGAGCCTTGCTGTGCTCCGCTCCGCTCCAGCTGCCAGTCTACTCATTCAGGAAAGATCCACAGCTTTAAAATAACACACTTAGACCATAGCAAATTCAGATTAGAGAACAGCTGCAGCTTTCTGGAAGCGGGCCGTTTGTGCCGGACTGACAACATTTCCGAAGTGGCTACTGAAAATGTCACAGATAAACGTGCTTGTTGCAGACGAGTGAGGCAGACTGAAGTCACAACAGCGTCTGGCTTGTTTACTGTTAAAGGTTATGCGCAGCTCAATAATTTGAGCAAGGCAGGAAAACACACAAACACTATCCAAATATAGCTGGAGGAGCTGGCTGATCTCTTCTTCTGTAGCAGCCACGTGCTGTTGTGACCCCGGCAGCCAGCAGACTGAGACTGATGGGACACTGTGTGTGGCTGCATGTTGTGTGGCTGCGGCTGGATTTCCATATTTATAACTTTATCCATCCCATAATCCGCATAGAGTTAGATCCATGCTGTTGAAAGCTCATATAGCATCTCATGAAGACACGCACACACACACACACACACACACACACACACACACAATCTGTCTCATTTCCTCAGGTGACATGTGTAATGTTCCTCCTTCCTACACACACACACACACACACACACACACACACATGCTCACTCCTTCAGTTCTTGCAAGTAAGGATTAAATGTGAGTGGTTGTTGGGAGCCCACAGGGGCGGGCAAATTCAAAGCCAGAGTCAGACTCCAGTTTGACTGGAGGGGCAGAGGGCTGCAGCTTCACCACCCTGGACTTTCAATGTGTGTGTGTTTGTCAGTGCTGACAGGCACATTCAGACTCACCCATGACCTTTGAAAGAGGGGAAGAAAGAGGGATAAATCTGGGGAATAAAAGAAAGGAGCTTCAAAGAAAAATGCTTTGCTGTGCTTTTGCAGTGGAGATGCAGCCTGGGCAGATTTCTTTACCCAACATGCATCAGTCTGTGCGTTTGCTGAAGCAATTCATGAAAACTTCAGCTCATGTCTGTCCGTAACTCACTGGAAAGATTCTGAAAACTCTAAAATGTGCTCCCTAGAATAAAATAAATAATTATCCCTCAAATAATAGCATAAAAACATGGTTCCATCTCCAAAACAAAAGTAAAACAAAACAATTATTAACAACAATATTAAC